>CACRXP010000333.1:606047-629695 GCA_902702965.1 Spirometra erinaceieuropaei | reverse complement strand
AAAGTAAGATAATTTGTTTACAACTATAGCTATTATGCATCCGATTTGCTCCGCAGTTTTCGCCGGTAGATGCATGAGTTCAGTCTTCACCAAAATTTGTGCACCAGAAAGTAGAGAACTCCAAGCCGCGTTACATGCACGGTGATCCCTCGGACAGCAGAGGCTGAAATTCCTTATTCTTACGCAGCACTCCCCTCAACGCTCACCGACGCAGGTGCATGCCGTGTCGGCGGTTAGGCACGTCATTCTTAAAAAAATGACGAGGCACAGATGCACGGTGTCCCGGAGACTCCGACTTCCTATCCCACCGCCAAATAGACTCCTCAGGGATTTGATTGTACCGATAACGAGCTGGAGCGACTAGGTATACAAATCAGTGCAAATACCACCGGTGGTAGTGAAATTTGGAAACAGTCGGCGCTGTTTTCTGTAGTCGGGGTGGGAGCAGCGCTGCGACGTTTCCAGCCATACAGACTTAAGCCATTCTAAAAAGGGCCTTGGAAATGCCTCTGCTAGGGCGCATAAACGGCTACTACTACAAGTTTCGGCAAAGAGCTTGATCCTCCGCTCCGCACCCACTAGTTTGTCGATGTATGCGTGGTCCCATGGAAGCGTAAAGCCAAAACAACCGACCTTTCGAGTACCTATTCCAAAGTATCCTCGTCGGATAGGTGATGTTGCATATGTTGGCGTGTATGACGGCTACTAGGCCTAAGTACGTAAGTCAGCACAGCAATCATGGCCAAGTCCAGTTTAGGAGGAGAGCAAGGGAGAGGCCAATAGAAGTCGTGGATACCAAAAGGAAAATCAGTGATGGTCTGAGCTCCCGACGATTGGTGGGTTCTGGACCTGTGCGCGCATTATGGGTGAGTCAGTCAGGTCACCTGGGTCCATTGCGGAGTTTGTGTTCGCCGGTAATTGGTTGCCCTGTGCGCATGTTTCGGCTGTTCTTAAGGCGGCGTAAGTACCAGAGAGGGAAAGATAATACGCTCTTTGAAAGCTACGTGTGAACTGGGAACAATTAAGCCCGAACGGTAAGTACGTCAAGCAGATAAAAGGCTGACTCCACAGGCACTATAACAGCTTTCGTCCATTATGGGCAGCTCTTTAATGATTTACACACTTTATCAATTTTTGAAAATACATACGCATCGGAGTCGCGTGTATCGATCGGCCCTTAATGTAACGTCGCATACGGATGATCCCATCTTGCCGTGGTCGTACGGGTCTAGACCCGGAGCTTCTCACATATTTCGGGTGGTAGGCAATGGAAGTCACAATATAGGGATGTTCTGGTCCGAAGATCGAGGAGGGGGGGGGGGTTCTAATGAGCATAAATGGCTTATGGAGGGGGTAACGAGGCAAATAATTCCCTACATAAGCGAAACGGTCCTGTACGAGGGTTAACGTACCTACCTACTGTACGAAAACTGCCTATACAGGAGCAAAACATGAAAAAAGCCTTCACTCCCACGAAAAACAAATATGGGCTTCGAGCAATACTGCATCTTGTCTGTACGTTTTTCTACAAAAGGTTAAAACAGCATACCTCGATGAGACCAGAGACAATTGAGCGAAGTTCCGAGTAGGGCATTTTGCCAATTAAGTGATCCGGCGTTATACCGCTGTATTCAGTGTTGTAGCTGTACACTTTATGCGGCGGTTGACAGTATTCATCGAAGACGATCACCCCGGAGGAGTCTACCATGCTAACACGAGCGGCTACGGACTTGAACTTCTTGGAGCCCGGCCAGAATACGCTAACCATTTCACAGTCAAGTGCATAAACCATGGCTCAGAGGGGTGGATAAGGCGAAATGGGCCGACGAGTGAGGTCTCCTTTTAGGCACTTGAGTTTGTCATAACGAAACGACCTGTAAAGTCGAATGCATAAAACAGGAATATGTACAGATGTATCTATAAACGGGGCTCACAGAATAAATTAAAATTCAGAAAAAAGTGTTCTAAGAAGGCAAGCAGTGCAATATTGGAAAAAATCGCAAACTGTGCGCCCTCTTGAATTCCACTTTAGGAACCGTGGGATGACAGCCGGAAATCCTCAGCCAAACTCATAACGGCAGTGAAAGACTGTGATTACTAAGAAAAGTGGCCCAGGAATTTGCGCCATTCTCAGAGTTCGACTGCGTGTCATTTATTGGGGCAAAGGCCCTCATAAAGCCTGCAGTAATCGTCGGCAAGAAAAACAGACTGACACAATATCAGGGTAGACGAAAAAACAGGCTGCGATGCTAAAAGTGGCCAGACATAAGTATAATGGCGATGCGGAAGCACAGTTGGAGTGGAAAAATTGAACTGAGTGTCAGGTGTTTGGTAAAGTCCATGAACACCAGTATAGGTGTTGCAACCTTTTGACCGGAAAAACGAAACAGTCATTTACATTACAGAAGGACATCTGTCAAAGACTGGAATGGCCAGGTCTAGTCGATGGGTTATTCTCAGCCGGCTGTATCCAACCATGGGCTTTGACAAACGGATATTCGAATATTGATTCGTTTGTCATCAGACGTTATGTCCAACGCTCCATCGTTTAGCTTCGGACCCAGTGTGTCGTCGGCTGCCTCGGCAGGACTTAGGGTCCGACGACTAAGGCGTCGAGGCACGGAACGTGGGCTATCCGAAGCTGGGCTTGAAAGATGGCTGGCCGACGACGGCTAATAACCCACAAACGTCTATTTTAGTCCCTCTTGTCCTTGTCGGCATGCCTTCAGCATCATTAACCTTCACTATATAACGAATGGCATATGCCATTGCTGGCAAATTTACCAGCAAATGAAACAACGCGAAGCAAAAAGAACGGTAAAGCAGATGAACTTGATGGATGGAGAGGGGAGAGAGGAAAAGACCTCAAAATGCAGAGCCGTAAAACACACCACCAACAACTATGTTGCTGTACCTAGGTTTTTTTCATTATTTTTGCATGTACGCAAGTTTCCCAGTGCATGTCCTCGGTCGCGTATATTTGTTAAGCGAGAACATTAAGAAGTTTAGTGAATTGCTACCTACGCGCCACTGGTCCTATGGGGGGAGGGTTAGCTAATTGAATAGCATGCGGTTAATTACTAGTGGAACGTGAAGTCCGCACAACCCAAAAACCAAAAAGTAAGCTAGGCGATGCGTGAAGACGTCAGTAAATAATTAAAACAAAATAACGGCCAAAGAAAATAAAAGGCCAAAATGCAAAAACGTGCATTTATAAATCAAGATATTGACAAAACGCTGCCATGGCCTACCGATGGGCGCTCCTTTATCAGCTTAGCAGGTCAACTCACCGACAAATGTCACTACTGCTCGTCTGAAATACCACTTTTAATACCTAACGTTAGGCGCGTCATTACTGCAATTAAAGTATGTATTTGGATGTCATTTATAAATGTACGTAACGTGCATCCGTTACTTCAGTGTTTTCGTTATTGGAGATAAATCGTATGTTTTAACGATGGTTTCCTCATCTGCACATTTCCATTTTTGTCTTGCTTCGCCCATTCATTTTAAGTTAGCACTTGCTGTACAGATGTACAGATCTCCACCCCCGTTCATGTTTTTTTGAATCCAACATAGTATTTCGACATATTTAATTGCATGTTGTAGATTTAGTATTTTTGATTTTTTTGTCAACCTACAATAACCATTCTGAGCGTTTTCAATAAAAAACTAACCTTTTCGAAAATCAGCACGATGATTTGTCCCGTAGGTACAGATTGCACACAATACTGGTGTTTTCACGACGTCCGTGCCACAGTTTCTCAAGCTGCTTCGTGAAGGCTGTGTCTGTGAGTAACACATTCAAATTTACTTGAGTCTCCTTTCCAATGTGTGTGTAGTTTAAGTAGATTTTTGCTCAGATTCCGCTGGCTATTGTATGGCAGTGCCATGCATTTGAAAATAGGAAATCAGAACCATGTTGCCAGGTAATTATGTCCGGAAGGACCGAATTTAACACTGGAGGTTTTTTCCTTTTTGAAGCGGCTTTTCTGTGTGGCGACACACTGCCTGCTATAGCAGTAATTGTCACGGACAACGGACTGACTACGGACAGTTTTCTTGGTCGCATAAATTGCTTGACAGCCGTCGTTCATTAATCCTTACGACGAAAGGTGTAGCGTGAGTCGAACCATAAGCTTGGTTAGGAAGAGCTTTTTGTCCTGGAATTGGGCTCCACTTTCTTGAATTTCCCAAATCCCATCTTAAAAACCGATACCAAGTGGTACAGTTTCGAACCGTGGTCTCAAAACAATCGCATATTACAAGTGGAGTTCTTCAGGACATTACCCTTAGTTTCCTCTTATTCCTCGTATATATACACGACTCACTGCTTATATCACTTTCAGCCAAGACGTTTTTATATGCAGACGACCGAAAACTCGCATACGCATACAACTATCATGCTGTAGGCAATACGTACAGAACAATCTAAACCGATCTTAGCAAACTTCGTGCATGGAGTATTTTGTGGAAACTGTAATTATCACCGGCAAAATGTCATCTCCTGATTGTTGACTAACAAAACTTCCCCATAATTTTCGAGAATAGTGAAATAAAGGAGATCCAGTCAATAAAATATTTGGGTTTGAACTATACAAATATCCTGGACTTATCTCCCCACGTTCAACAAATATCACCGAAAGCCACTCGTGTGTGCAGATACATATGTAACGATTTTTTACATTAAATGCACTAAAAATACACCTTTTAAAAATTTACTTTTTAACTCTCCTAAATTACTATTCAATTTTCTTTGGCATTTTGCCCTCAGATTGCCGAAACAAACTAGAAGGCACTCAGAGACGCTTTACTAGACCTTTGTCTAAATGTCATGGCACACAGGGTTCATACTTATAACTATATCATAAATACAGTCTTCGATCCCTCTAGATCAGTTGACTGCAAAATGGTCCAAATGTCCTATTCAAGGTCTTACATGACCAGGATAGTCTCAAAATGAACGAGCCAAAACGCACCTTCCGTAACACTAAGATTAACGCAAATATTATAAGGGCCCGGGAATTCAAAAAATCCCAACGAACAATTTTCTACTCCACAGGATATGCGACTATCTAGAATGAACTCCAAAATTCTATTTAAAAAAATTTGAAGTAATATTTTCCCGGAATGAATTTAAAACAGGCATAGACAGCAGAATTTATTGGAACTAGGAAAATTCGCGAGGGATCATCAACAGCAGCTATTCGTTGCATAACACAGATAACAAGTGAGAAAGATACAGAGGTTTGAACTTCCGCAGAGAAAGACAAGGTAAAACAGTAAGGTCGTCATATACTGCACGCAGACTAATCAACAAAATGGTAACTTAAAAACGCAACATAGGCAAGAAAAATGGGGAAATTAACATGCCGAGGGATATCGTAAATCAAAGAGGGCTCACATCTACCAGGGCAAGCTAAGGTTGACCACGTGGACTAACTGTTTGCATAGGTCGGGTTTCTTCCGCCGTATGCAGACTGCCCCCAAGTAGCGCAGTAACCGAGTTATTGGTGCTCGAAGTAATACTCGAAAAGATGTTTTAGGATCAGCCGAATGACCGCTATCAAGGAGGTGCTTTGTAATAGAAGACCATGGAATGTTATCCTCCTGCTTTAGAAGCCATTTAGACAGGTGCTCAACTGACCTGGCTGCCAGTTGCCCTTGCGTTCGTTCAATGTATTTGAATCCACAAGTGCATGTGGATTCGTAAACACAATTTGACGTGGCGGGCAATGGTAAGATATCCTTCACCCGTGACACTTGGAAAGCCTTAATAGGACTGCAGAATATGAGCTCAGCTGAGCTGTATGTTCTTTCTGTGACGCATCTCAATTGCCGCTTGATGGTATTTGAGATGTTGTCGCCCTTAAAGCGTAAGGATATTACAAAGGTCTTTGTCGGACCTGATCGCTGCGAAATCCCTCGGCATGTTAATTTCCCCATTTTATTTTATATGTTAAGTTTTGAAGTTACCATTTTATTGATTAATCTGCATGCAGTGTACGACGACCTTACTGTTTTACATTGGCTTTCTCTGTGAGAGTTCAAACTTCTGTGTCTTTCTCACTTGTTATCTGTGTTATGCAACGACAGGCTGCAGTTGATGATCCGCCGCGAAATTTACTGCCTCCAGTAAATTTTGCTATTTTAAAAAGTTGGAATCTCAGAGAAGTTAAAAGGAAGATTAAAATTCCTTTTAAATAGCATTACACACTTATTTGAGATAAAATCTGGTCCGATTGGTGCCACCCACTTGAATAACGTTGGAACATAACCACAAAAGCAACTGAAGTTAAGATGGATGACATCATTAATACGTCTTATAGGTCACTCAGGGACTGAGGGCATTGGTCAAACAGGATTTCTCGGATTTTTTACTCAGCAACAGAAGCGGACGACGTTATAACTCACTTAAAAGTGTTCGGAAACTTCGCTATGCCACCATATATATCAACCTGTCAAGTTATTAAGAGCCCGAATGGCCAGAAAGCAGTTCAAAATCATCTCCCCGACTTCGAACGTGGTCCAAGAAATGGATCATGAATTTCCATGTGCAGAAAGATGCCATCCCTCGTCTGTGTCCGAATAACTTTCATTTAAATGACAACATGAGGACATGTCACCTGACAGAAAATAGTCTTCCTGAAACATCCTCGCAAGGAGATCGCTGTGTTTGGATACAGAGCGACGTGACATCAGCACTGCAGTACTCTATGGCTCCGAAAAACGTTGTAGGAGTACTCCATGCGATCGAAAGGGCGTTTGTGACCTTTGACAACAACATTTTCGGAGAGTTTACTGCGCCTTTGTCCTGCCACATTTGGAAAATGACATATTAACGTGGCGGCCAGGGCTGGCAGAACGCTAATCATGCCTCAAGAATCGTACAAGGCCATACAACATAGCTGCTTAAGGGTTTAAAAACTCATTCTTACATAGATAGACCGAACTTCTTCAATTAATTCTCTTTGTGTTAGAAGCAGAAAATACGCGATCTTATGCTGGCATATGAAATAATACATAGCCTTAAGCATGGACTGAGATTTCAGGACAGGTTTTGCCTAGTCTTCATGGGCACTCGATGCAGCTGCCCGCAAAAATATCCAGGCTGAGTCTCCACTCTAAATTATCCACGCAAAGGGTAGTGGTGAAATGGAATATTTTCCTCAATCAGTCGTGTAGGCGTCATCCGTGTGGACCGTCAAGAAACGTTTGGACGAATATTTGTGTCTACTGTTTTTCCTCGATAGCCTGAATTCAAGCTAAATACCCCACGAACCCCAGGAAGTTCGTCTCTTAAAATGGTTCTGCCTAAATTATGCAAGTGTCATTTTAATAACGAGATTTTTATTGTTCGTGTATAGCTGTATCTAACTGACCGGCATGAAGTCAGTAAGGTTTTCAAAGGCCTTGCCTATTATCCTTACCGAACAAACAAACTGTAGTTTGCCCTTTCCATCCTCACAGTACCTCCCAAACAATTCCGACGGTAGAATCCAACATTCGAACTTCCTCTACTGTCCAGGCTGAATAAATGCGACCGAAAGCTAACCATGGAGGAACGCGGACGCTCCGTTTCCGGCCTCCGTCGGCCCCACCGTCTGTGCCGCCAAAAACAGAACTGCCGTGCCCAGTTCTTAAACAGCAGGACTGTGTGTACGTTTGCCTTAGCAAACTTTCTAATCTTAACCTATTATCTTCATCTTTTTTCCTTTGGACTAGCTCTCGCTGCGGTCAGGTTCATTACAAAAGTTCGGACCCGCACCCAGCCGCAATACTAAAGTCGGTTAGTGGACACAAACTCGCAAAAAGTGTCATCTTTATAGGCTTATTCAAGGAAACTGATAGCGCACAAGAGGGGTTATAATAAGCTTATTCCATTGTACTCTATCAATTTGCCATTTCATCCAACAGGTCAGGCTTCACAGTTATTTGGATGGAAATATTAAAATTTCAGAGGTAGAAAAATGGATCAATATCCAGAGAAAACGAAACCTGAAATATACTTTGATGTCGACAGGGATCGTGTCCCATTCTATCACCCGAATTTTCTAACTCGTACAGGAGTCAATTTTCAGCAATCTACGCGGCAACAGAAAGAGCAATAGTTATAAGTGATATGACTCAGCGAAGTTTCAGTGACGTCAGTCCACCAACCACACAGAGTTTGGTATAGTGGCGCCAAATCGACGTACAGAATGTTCGAATTCTCACATGAAGCGCAGCATTTAATCCATCCGCAGCCCCCGTTGCTTCTGGCGTGGGCGATTATCTCCATGGCTGATAGGTCAGTATATTTTTAAGGGTAATTGTCAATGCCTTTGAAAACGCTGTTGTAAACGGCACATGCGGTATCTAACTTTAAATAAATACGGTACTAAAATGTTGTCATTAATATATACACTTAGCAGAATATTTTTCATTGAAAATGCAGGGCCGAAACTCAAACACATTCATTTGTAGATGATGTCAGTAAAGATTGGCAAAGGTTAAATGAAATGACAGACATCCACATTAGCGGTAGGTGTATGCAAGACGTTGGTTTGACACTACAGGGCTGTTCTGTGCAGACAAGCGGTATTGTCTAAGCAAATATACATCTAGTATTTGCTTGAACGTCTCCGCGGTATCCGCCATTATTACGTCCACGGGAAGCCCGTTCCAGGCACCGACAACTCACTGTGAAAAACAGTATCTGCGAGCGTCCAGGCTTCATTAGGATCCTCTAATTTTTAGAGAGTTCCCACGCAGGTTTGTTGTTGTGGCCAGGGTTAAGAAATCGTCGACGTGTAGGGCACAATCCCGGTTCCTCAATATCCGATACGCCTGTATGGAATCTCCTCGAATCTACCGGTACTCAAGAGAAAAGAGTTTAAGTTCACTAAGTCGGCAGTTGTAAGGTAAAGTTCTGGGGCCTTTCATAATTTTTATCGTTCTCCTCTGAACTCTTTCTAGCAACTTATAGTCTTTTTTAGCCACTTGCACCACGCTTGGATTCCATTTTTCGGATGCGAACGAATGAACGCTCCGTATACTTTCCCAAATAACAACTTGTCTTTGTCTACGAAAGGTCGTTTAATGGCAGGTAGAACACTGGTTGCTCTTTTGGCCGCCCTAACGCACTGAGAGGGAGGCTTAATGGTCGACAAAATGTTGATCCCAAGATCTCTTTGTTCGGTTATATTTGAAAGGCACCTTCCACCAAGCAGGTAATGGTGATCCTCTCCGTCGGCTCTTCCAGTCGATTTGAGTCTCAGTATGACGCACTTCTCAAAGTTAAACTTCAGCAGCCATTTATTAGACCATTAACATAGTCGGTTCTGTCCTTCTTGCAGGGCCCGTTCATCATTTTCCCCATTGATCGCTTGCCATAACTTGATGTCATCATCAAACATGACTCCATTGCAGTCCAGTCCATTCATACAGTCGTTGACATAAAGTAAAAATAGTACTGCTCCGAGTACAAAGCCCTGGAGAACTCCACTCACAACTGGCACTGGCGTTGACTTCGCGCTACCAATGCACGCAGACTGTGATGGACCAGTTATGAAGTCTTTTACCCAGTTTAATAGGTTTCCCCTTATCCCTGACTCTCGGACCTTGTGAAGTGACCGGCGGTATGCAACACTATCGAAGGCTTTCTTGAAATCGATGTAAACGATATAGACCCTTGTTCCTTCGTCTAACGAGCGAGACCACTGTTCCGTTGAATAGAGCATATTAGATAGGCGGGAGTGATTTCGTCGAACGCCATGTTGGGAACAAGCAATGAAATCATTTTCTTCAAGGAACTTCATTATGGATTTTTTCACTATTCTCTCCATGACTTTGCAACAAATGCACGTTAGGCTAACCGGCCAATAATTGCTTCTAGTTGTTCTAGATCCACTCTTGTGAATGGGGTATAACTTAGCCACTTTACAGTCAGAGAGGAAAATGCCTCGGTCAAAGGACGACCTTAAGTTGTGCGACAGCGGTCTGACGAATTCTCAAGATAACTGCTTCAGAAGGTTTGCCGGTATTTGGTCTGGACACGGAGACTTACGATCTTTAAGCGCTAGAAGTTCCTTCCTCACATCTTCTTCCAAGAATTCGATGATTTAAGTCACTTTAAGTCAGTTTATTAAGGGAATGAGGCTTTCGCCCTTGAGTTCCCTATTCATATCGATAAACAGAAATTAAGTCATCAATTACATCAGCAAATGCGAAAAGTTAAGAAGTTAGCGGTAAGTGTGAGCCAGGCGCAAACTGCCGCCGCTAAAACAATCATGATTGTATGTACAGTAGGTTCTCAACAAGTGAGCGTCTAGTCTGCACTTAAAGGATTTAACACTTTCGGAAAGAACGACGGCATCAGGGAGTCCATTCCATGCCCCGATGACCCTGTGAGAGAAGGCGTTCCGCCGGACGTCCGAATGAGCCCGCTTCCTTTGCAGTTTGAAGGGATGACCACGCAGACAGTCAGTCCGGGCCAATTCAAAAAATTCATCAAAGTCTAGGACACACTCTCGGCTTCTGACAATCCTGTAGGTTTGAATGAAATCGCCGCGCAGTTGCCTGTAATTTAGAGGAAACAGATTTAGTTCGGTCAGCCTGGTTTCGTAAGGCAAATGATGAAGATTCTTGACCAACTTCGTAGCCATCGCCTGTACTCTTTCCAGTCGTCGATAATCTTTCGTTAACGACGGTCGCCAGGCCTGGACTGCATACTCTAAGTGAGACCGGACGAATGCCCCATAGGTTTTTCCGATCAGCTCCTTGTCGATCTGCACAAATCCTCGCCTCAGCGCAAATATCACCCTTGTCGCATTTTTGGCTGCCCCTTGACACTGTGAAGAGGGTTTCAGCGAGGAGGTCATTAGGACTCCCAGGTCTTTCTGTTCCACAACATTTGAAAGGGGCTGACCACCAAGGACGTATTGAAAGGAATCGTCCTCCTTACTGGTCCGTCTGGTGCGGAGTCTCAGGACCACACATTTGTCCACATTAAAATTGAGGAGCCAGCGAGCTGACCAACTGTTCAGGCGGTTGAGACTGTCTTGAAGCGAGTACCTATCTGCATCAGATCTGATGGGTCTCCACAGCTTAACATCGTCAGCAAACATGATGGCGCTGCATCCCAGGTCGTCGAGACAGTCGTTAATGTAAACCAGGAATAGCAACGGCCCTAAGACGGAGCCCTGGGGTACACCACTTAGAACGGGAGTAGGAGTTGACCTTGAGGCCTTAATGCACACGGTTTGCGATCTCCCGGTAAGAAAATCTGTTATCCGTGTCAGCAGCGTTCCTCTTATCCCAATTTCAGAAAGTTTGTAGATTAGGCGTTTGTGTGGGACGCTGTCGAACGCCTTCTTAAAGTCTGTGTATATGACATCAACCCTCCCATCCTCGTCCAGTGCGCGAGTCCACTGCTCCGTCGAGAGCAATAAACTGGACAGACACGAGCGGTTCTGTCTAAAGCCGTGCTGCAGGTCTGAGATTAAAGGGCCCTGCCCCAGGAACTCCATTGTTGCTTTCTTAACTATGGCCTCCATTATTTTACAGCAGATACAGGTTAGACTAGCAGGCCGGTAATTGTTAGCATTAGTGCGAGCCCCGCCCTTGTATATTGGAAAGATATTTGCTGTCTTCCATTCCGACGGCAACCTCCCTAATTCGAATGACGAGCGGAAGATGTGCGCCAGTGGTTTGGAAAGTTCATTCGCCAGTTCCTTCAAGAATTTGGCCGGTATATTGTCCGGACCCGAGGACTTTGCTTCCTTGAGATTTTTCAGCTCCCTTTCCACGAGAGTTCTCGGGAACAGTATGGAGTCAAGCACGCGATCAGCAGTCTCAACCGCATTGCTAGCACTGCGACTGCGAAACTCTGTTTCTCTAGTAAAAACCGAGGCAAAATACTGTCCTAAGTGTTCGGCTTTCTCGCTGTTCTCAATGATCTCTACACCATTACGATCCTTCAGCACCGCGACCGGGTCCTTATTTTTCAGTCTACTGTTCAGATAGTGAAATAAAATCTTAGGTTTCTGTTCAGCCTGTCGGGTAATTTTGGATTCATACTCCTTCCGTGCCTGACGGATACATTTTTGACGGCATTTCGTTGACGACGAAATTCTTCGAAATGCGCCGGTGACGCAGTTTCCCTGAATATTTTCCATCTTTTGCTTTTCTTCCGTAGCTGACTATTTAGGTCCCTAGTTAACCTAGCAGGTCTACTAGTTGTTTTTTGTACTTTAGGTGGACAACAGCGCCTAATCAGATCGAGTGAAATCGTCTTAGAAGATCTCCAGTCGTCCTCCGGATCTCCCCGGAGTAATTGGTCCCAATTCACGGACAGCAATTCGTTCCTCATCGCATTAAAATCTGCCTTCCATTTATTAGGTTGGCCCTCTGTTCTCTTCTGACGTTTAGAGAAGAGCGAGTAATCCCATAGTAGCGTAGTATGGTCACTTTTCCCGAGAGGTGCATTGGAATACACTTCGTCAATATTAGAGAAGTCTTTAGTGAAAACTAGGTCTAGACAATTTGCTCTCTGGTTCTCTCGAAATCTTGTTGGTACCTTCACATGTTGCGCCAGAGGGAGATCGAGTGTGAGGTCCAGTAGCTTATTGCTGAAAGAGGCTGGTCCACCATTAGCTGCCATAGTTTCCCCCTCTATTGCAGGTGCGTTGAAATCCCCAGCAATAAGTACCTCTTGGTGGCTAGCTACGTCTTTGACTAAACCAAGGAGCGACTCATCAGCTGCACTCAGAAGGTTTGGTGGTCTGTAAATCGCCAGAAATTCTAGATTTTGTGCATTACTCTTCTTTATCTTTATCCAGACGGATTCATATTCAAGGGAGAGGGTGTGGGCTCTTTCATCTGCTGAAATTCCTCCCCTTACATATACGACTACCCCTCCGCCCTGCCTATTTTGACGGTCTCTACGAAACAGCTGGTAACGCGGTATCGAAATCTCAGCATCCATGATTTCGGCATTAAGCCAAGTTTCCGTTATGGCGATGACGTCGGGGATTCGTTCCGGTACTATCGCTTTAAGTTCGTCGATTTTCGAAACGAGACTTTGAGCATTGGTATACAAAAATCTCAATTTGGCACGAGCAACTCCGGCATACTGGCGTTCATCCATTTCTTGGGATTGAATGCAAAAGCCGGTCGGAGCTGATCGCGATCGTCGGTTGTCCCAGCAGACAATCCATCCTCGTCAAAGTTCGTTTTATCGGTGAAAACAGATACGAAAAACCGGCTTAGATGTTCTGCATTAGCGTCATTTTCGATGACATCCTCACTGATTTCTCCTTTCAACAGTAAGATAGGTTAAATTCGTGACCCATTACGTACACATAGACAGCCACCTCTGAAAACCCGTAATCTTGTCACACAGCTAGCTTATGTTCATGCATTTGCAAATCGAGCATGCGTTCAGTCTGAGCAGTGAAATTGCAAGAACAGTTTGGGCACCAGATGCGATACACCACACCCGGCAGGTCACTGGGATTGAATCGGTCCTAGATTTTCACAACCCTGCAGTGCTTGGCAAATTTGGGCCGATGCGGAACTCCTACACATAGTCAAGCAGAAAAGTATCTTCTTTTTCCTTACTTATACCTGAACCTGGTATGAGAATATTCGCCTCAATATCTTCCTATGGCATTCCTTTTTAATTCCACAGTTGGTGTGTCTGAAAGTAAAAGAGAAAACTCAGTAGAAGCCGTCCAGTCATGTGGTGCCGAAGGAAATTTTTTGTTAAGTAATGCAGAGTACGATGAGAAGCACTTTGCACCTGTGTCACAGATTTGATATTCACGTGGCTTATTCATAGATTGCAGACTCTTCATTAGTCTTGATGGGCACCATCGCCAAACACTTGATTGGGTCTATAAAATGCAAATGCGGTTTTACTAAAAAGATGTTGGTTACCGGGCGTGCAGTGGTCTGTCCTCGTCTGCGAAGATAGTGGAAATTGCTCCGGGTTTCGTATGTGAAGTTAGCAGGAAATCCTGTTAACACTATTGACACCCCTTCCTCAAAACCGTATCCACTGTTTGCCGGCCTAAAAACAAACTCTTTCCGTCGCTTTCCGCGTGCAAAAGCTGATTATGCAAGTACCTTGTACAGCTTTTGAAGGCGTACATTGACTTGAGATGTTTCGTCCAATATTTGTTTAATCTTTTCAAGAGCGGCGGTTATAGGTTAATTGTTTACATGTACGTTTTAAATCAAGGGAAGCGGAACGGCTAGGTGGGTAAGTTAAAGAATGTAATATGTTTTCTTGTTTAACATTGCCGAATACGAAGATTTTTCTCTATGAGCCCTGTTGCACAACGTGCCTAACAAAATCGGAATATATTAAGGCAACTGTTGATATTTCAATTTAAAGTAATTTTTTTCAATGTACTTATTAATAAGTACAATTATCAATAATGAACAAACTTAAGCAAGAAGATGTGACAAAAGATCATCTTTTAACGCCTTTAAGATTTGATCATATGTAGAACAAGACAGTATATGCACTGTTTTTTACCGGGATGCGTAGACTACCGACGGATTTGGAGTTTACATCAGAAACCTAATAAAGCGCATTATTTTGCAGAGTATCTTAACTTCTTCAATGTCGTAGACATCCCGTTTTTCAGCTTTATAACACACTGTTTGAAATAGCTATTTTTAAACGCACATGTTTGCAACCAGTCAACTTTTGATAATGTGTTTGAAAATTATGCTCAGCATTATTTTAGGAGAACACACCATACTTATAATCAGTTAACAGCTTCAAACTTCGGATACTTCGAAATTAATGGTCTAAGTGTAGTACGACTGTGCGAGTTTGGTCTGCTCGGACACGTGCTTAGAACGTGTAAACGAGTTGGAAGTGGCCATTCCCGTCTTCTTCGGTAGCGTGAAGTCTTCTTCTGCAAATGAATCAACAATGTGCAATATATTTTCTCCAGTGAATGACACGTCTGCGTTCAGATTTGTGACAATTTTCCATAGCCCACCTACTACCTTTTATAAAAATCCATCCTCAATACTAGATGCGGCGAACCTTACTGGGAAGGCAAATGGTGAAACGTGCTGAGGACAGGTGCAGAATTTTTAAAATACATGTCTGAAGCGAGAAATGATTTTTTTACAAGTTCGCCACCGCGTCTCTGCCAGCGTATTTGTTGTAAATGATAACTGTATGACAGAATAAATGCATGTAAGTGAGGAAAATAAGTACGTAAGAGCCAGTTGTACCAGTTGTTTGGTCTTAATGAATACTGTCTGGTTCGAAAAATCTGCTTATTGATTGCGCCAAAATGTCTTCATGCAAGTCGACAGATGGGCATGGAAACATCTTTAGATTTTTTAAAATTCCGTATAAACCTTCAAATTGTAGAATTTTTAGCGAATCTCTGATGATCAGCGATATGCATCAATTGCTTGAATTTTTTTGCGACGGTTTTAACAACTAGGTTTAAAACTGTAAGATATTTACTTTAAGGTATGCTGACAGACCCTATGACTTTTTGGTAACTGGTTCTTTACTGGCGGTGGTCTTCTCTTTCTTTCCTTAACAATCGTGCTACATTAAGAAAATGTTCATAAAAATACAATAAGAATAATTTTTGTCAGTTTCGTCGTACAGTTTTCTCAGTTTTCGAAGCAAAAAGCACTTATGACCAAGCTAAAGTCATCCTGCAATTATTTAGAAAAATCGTTAACAATCGTTCTGAGGCACGGTGAATTGCGGTTATTAGTACTTTATGCTGTGTCCAAACGTTCAAGCAGAATGTTTATTTTATGGCTAAAATAATCGGTAAACTGCACAATTGCATCTATGTAAGGACAAAATGCGGATTGCACCGCGCAAACTTTGCAATTAGGTTTTCACAGGATACTCTCATTCATTAGACATGTGTATTAATTGTGAGAGCCATCTGTTTACCGAGGCGGATCTTTGTGGCTACAGATCTTCGTTTGCTTAAAAAAGATTATGTTCGATAGGATTTCCCTCTGCATCACCTGTAGACATTTCAAATAATGACAGGTTAGCGTTTGAAGTGAGAAAGCATTCGGTATTCGGCAGTCATCAACCTATTCTGATTGTAGGACTTAATATGGGCGTTAATGATGTTTTAAAGCTCCTTACGTCGTGCTTCCCTCTACATCTGTATCCTTTGCATAAAAGGCGATACAAACTCTTCTAAGTATTTGAAGGAGGATCTTTTTCAAGTCTCTAATTCTTCTTTTCTCAAGAGTAAATTTCAAAATATTCTGCGTTCCTCCAAACTAATGACTATGTATAAATATTGAACTTTAGAAGGAAATATACCTGGTTAGATGGTCTTTTTTCACATAAAACATCATAAAAGATTGAATTACGACAGTCAGTCAAATAATACTAGCGCGCGTTTTGCCCTTTCGACTGTTTGAATCTTGTATGAATAGTCTTTTCAGATTGGTGGCCAGTTCGGGTATTTCTGACAATATCTCCGAGTTTCATATTTTTGATGAGTTGTTAAGCTATTGTAGTACAATGTTTTGCAAGATACAGCCCTTATAACTCAAATGCCCACATTCAAGTCCTCAGTGAAACAAATGCTTTTTGCGTTTGGGACACTTTTCATAATCGAACACTAAAATTATAGCAAACCTATAGAGAATAGGTGCAAACTTTCCGAAATAAGCAGTTAATGCAGTGGCTCAGTTTACGTGCAGCAATGTCTTTTAACCAAGCCCCTATTTATTTTAGCAAAACAACAAATCTCTTATAGAAAGAAAGCAAGAATAATATTGACTAATTTCCCGTAAATTTGCTCCGGCAGTCGGCCTTCTGACAGTGTGCAGTTATCTTAGTTATAATAAGGATAAGAATAGGAATCCGGTACTTTAAAAAGAGAAAATTTTATTTCAACTAGCGCGTTCCATTCTCGGGCACTCTCAGTTTTTTGGCAATGTTGCAGTTATTTTATATTGATAGTATCGATACTCCATACATAATTATCGAAATGAGTGGCAATCAAATTGCTATACATACAGTAAGTAATGTGACTCTCAAAACGTCAGGTGAAATTTCGAAATGTGATTCCGGTTTAAAACGATCACTTGGGTGAAGTTATAAGAGTAATTGTCTTGCAACACAATCCCTGTATATTTTGACCGCGTCTGGTCGCCAATCTTGAATGTATGTCTTTCCGACTATTCTCAAAAACCACACAACTAAACGACTACTCAAGAAGAACGAATCCTTACCACTGTAGATTCATGCCGTCAAAAATCTATACATTATTGATGGAAAACACGCACCTAAGCCAAATTTACCTTGACTACTTACGTAGTGTTAGTAGTGCACTGTTGATGGTAGGTCGTCGTGTTTTACATTAGATTTTCACAGGAATTGCTCATCCTTATTTATACACTGAGCTGTGCCGGATCAAGGAAGAGGCGATCTCTAATAAAAGCTTATAAACCGCTCGACGTTTTGAACAGGTATGACTGCTGTCCATTGCCAGCATCAGGCATAACTGAGTTTTCCAGTTTTTTTTATCTTATTAATACACTCTGTTTCTAATTGTCTACCACTACCCGAGTTGCATGATGACGTCGATGTATCCGGCTACACTGTGAGTCGCCAAGCCAGCGGAGGATCATTAAGCTTGTGGGCTGATTACCCGACCAGATTGCTTGTCGAGTGTCCATTGAATGACCCGAATGTTAGGCGGAAATTGTTAAGCCTACCACGGTCATTATAGCCCATCCTATGCAATGATAATGGCATAGGGCTTACCGAGGATAATTCAGTTAGTGTTAGAAAAGCATTTTCCAGGTGTGAGCCATACAGCCTTTCAACAGCTTCAAGCGTCGCCTGTAGGTGCGGTGTGAGTTTCGAACGGATAGATAGGGTTAAGTTTCCTTTCGGCAAACCGGCCTGCTTACGGGTCGGTGAGTAATTTTACTCCGTCTTCCCAAATGCGATCGCTATGGCTGCAACAGACGTAACTTACCTGATCTCAACTTTCTAGGCCTCAGTAAGAATTTTTGTCCACTGAAGCCTGCTGTATACGTCCGACCTGTTTGATTAAAGTGTCCAGACGTTTCCTTTTTAGAGACGGGGACTCGATGAAATGTTGAGTACAGAAGTCAGACAAGCCTGTCTGATAGCTTCCTTAATTTGGAAGGCGTCGGGGCCGACGTTTACATCCAGAAATGGATCAATATGCAGCTTAGCGCAAACGACGTCACCGAACGCATTTAGAATAACAGATCCTCAGCTACAGTTGAAAGACGTTTGTCTATCAGGTTGCGGGAACTATTCATTTCGTTGGGCTCTCACAGGCAGTCGCATAACGACCAGTAATCATACAAGAAGGAACGTCGACAAAGACAAGAGAGACCAAATTACTATTTCCGGCATAATCGTCGCTAGCCAATCATACTCCGCTCCAGATCTGGATGAACTGCAATTCGAGCATGGATTCCTTCGTCGCTGAGCGTTTTTTAGTTTTAGCGTTCTACCGCTAAGCCTGTGGACCACTTTATTGTCGGTTGCGGTCGGGAAAAGTAAACATCCTTGAAGCAGAGTTCGTCGATCAGGTTACAGGACATGCTTGCTTAATGGGTCCTAGGGTTCAAACTAGATCTCTCGTAGACAGTCGCATAGCGTTCAGTAATAATGCAGGAACGTTCAGAATTAAAAGATTTCCATTTAACCTCATGGTTTGTTTTGTTTCTATCAAAACTTCGTTCAATACGAAACACGGTGCAGGTGTTTGATATATAATCGAAAGTCTGTCTGTATATGAACTGGTAAAAGGAACTACTATGATCTCTGCTAGGAAAAGCCGCAGCATTTTCAAATATTCTAAAACTCAGGACGAATGTTGAAAGAGTCACCTGAAAAGAGTACAAATCCGTCATTTTAGACTGACTGATGCATATTAGATCTCGGCTGGAACTGTCAAGCCGATTTCGACATGTCAAATTTGCAAGCTTTCTGGCCTGCTTTCAGCAAACCTCCCACTCGCTGTTCGCGCGGACCCACAGATCGGTTTTCTCGGACGGGTGACCCCTTAATTTGTGAAAGGAAGAAGATTAAGTCATTTAGTTAATATGCAGATTGGATAAATAGGGGTCAGCGTCTGTGGATAACTAACTAAAGGACACGGAAGACACAACGTAGGCGGCTGGGTGCCCGCTCAAAACTGGTTGTCGGTACCAGCGAATCTGACTAATTCACTGCTGTTGCAACTTGTCTTAATACATGCGCAAACTCTTAAATACCCCCCCCCCTTCCGGCTATATCAAACACTAATGCTCCTTATCTTGGACGCTATGGGAGACCTGCAATTTCTTCAGCCGATACTTCGATGTCTTACGGGAAAATCCCCAATCCTCCTATGTAGAGCAGGTTTGATGCTTCCTTCATGGTTGTTACTGGTACGTGCTAAAAATTTCAGATTCCTTCGTCATTCAGGGCTTTCTTTGTCTACCGTGGGGAATCCACTTGACAAGTAAGATAATCGCCTAAATGGAAGCAGGGCACTTGGGGCATTGTTTGACAATAACAGGCCCCTTCGAAGTGACACATTCAGACGAAATTTATAATCTCTAGTCAACTACAGGAGTTTGAGGAATGTGCACCGACGCATCGCTAGACGGATAGAACATGCCGAAAAAGAGGATATCCCGTCTTACCGAGGCTATTAAGCAGTTCAAACATAATTTAATGTTTTATAAGGCGAGATCTTATAGCCTGTTAGTTCACAGTTTGGGTTCGCGCAGGACAGGTTAGGAGTCTCGGTTGGACGCAGAGCACTTGAAGGGCAATTGGTATACAATCGTTCAAAAAAAGAAAACTATCTCGACTTTGAACATCAACGACTCTGTGTCACGGGTATTTTTGTACTTAAATGACAGCCCAGCCATCCGTTTCGACGACGTCCACCGTGTTCATCACAGCAGAATGAAGCAGAGACAGTGATTTGTGCGTGAATTAGCTTCTAGTGGTAGTGGATTTGCACAGCATCTACCGCACTCTCTTCTCCTCCTCCCCCACCTGGATCCGGTGTCGAGAAGACTGGGGACGAGGGAGGACGCAGGTGGCGGAGACGATCGAGCCCACACCTTGGCGCTCCACTACACACCTCCTGGTTCACACAATAAATGGTCAGGTTTTGACCAAGAACAACAGAAGGGACTGGCGCGGCCGAGGCTGCACCTAGGCGTGCCGTCAAACCTGGGTCGGATCCCACGGAGTGGGAGTGCCATAAAGGCCACATTAAGAAGGAGCCTTTGCAGGCTGACGCTCAGACCACCATTCGGCCACTCCACACAAAACATTGAGCTGACTGCGAGGTCCAAGTTATCCCGTCAGTTGACAACCTTCCAAGTCACGGCTTTTAGCGCACCGTGATAGATTCAAGCGTGTCAGACTGTTTATAGTGAAGAGAATGCGCTGTGTCGTTGACCTCACACCTCCTTCCCATGCCCAGGCTCCAGCCACTGTCGGAGCAGGTCAGTTGACAGGTACGGGGAATGGGCACGTTGGCTGACATATCTAGTGACCTCGTCTGCGCACGCCACGTGCACGACCTGGCCCCCTCAAACACAAGCACCAGGATTTCACACAACGGGGGTTGGGCGGCATGCATCTCACATGCGTGAGAGTGCCAGAGATCACTTCAAAAAGGAGCTGTGACGGCCTGGCTCCTAGCCCACCAGTCCGCTACTCCACACAAACACACACAACTGAGCAGACTGCGTGGACTGGGTTGGCGTCAGTCAGCAGCCTTCCACGCCAACATGCTTGACGTGCCGTAATAGTCTCAGACTCGAATCACACACGCAGCAGAGGGGTCGCATGATGACGGAGCCGAGACGCATATTTCCTAATTGCGTGGAAAGTGACAGTTGGATGCTTGTGGTGGGCGATGATGTTGTGTACTGTAGGTGGGAGAAGATGCGATGGTGTGGTGTTGCCGGCGGTTGTCTACAGCAGGTTGTTATGAATGCGCACGTGGCCTAATAGACCCGTGCGGTGAGTGAATATGGGGGCGCAGTAAGGGCGGTTGAGGCGGATGCGTAGGGTGTATACTGGTGCTCCAAGCACTGGTTCGCCAGTCTCTGTGCGATGAATTCACAAGTGACCGACCAGGCTGATGTGTGAGGTGAAGAGGCGGGGACGGTGTGGGCAGAATAGACCGGTGGTGTCATTGTCAGTTTCGGTGATGGTGACGGAGTTGCTGGTGGGGAGCGCGCTGGACGGTGGGCTGTGCGCTTGGTTAGGCATGGCGGGTGGGCAGGATGTGCGAGGTTTTTCGAGACCGTGGCGTTTTCTGCTCTCCCGGATGCGCATGTGCCCTACAAGGCTCATGCGGTGAGTGAATGTGTTGGGACAGTGTGAACAGTAGAGGCGGATGCGGCTAGTGTATGTGGGTGCTCCAGACACTACTTCGCCAGTCTCTGTGCGACGGATTCACAAGTGGCCGACCAGGCCGACGTGTGAGGTGAAGATGCGGTCGTAATGCGGACAGGTATGGACCGACTCCACGTCGCTAGTGTTGGCGGTGGTGAGGTTGATGTTTGTCGGTGTGTTAGGATTAAGTGCAGTGGCGGTGGGTGCAGGAGCCGTCGCAGCGGATGTTGAGGTGACGGAGGATGATGGCAGTCGGGGAGTTCAGGAGTGCGGTCAGTGTTAATTTCCGGCGTAGGGGGGGGGGGGGCGAGGCAGAGGTGGGCGGAAGGACATCGGGTGGCGTCGTACGGGTGTTGCAGTCGGTACGAATATGTTCAGTGAGACCGATTGGTGCCCGGAACGTGCGCTGTTATCGCGGTTAGATGGGGAACGGTTAAGAGTTAGCGATGCGAGGCGGGGGCAGTTGATGTTGCGAGCTTCTCGTTTGGCTTTGCCAGCAATGACGTGGTTGACTTCGAGGATTGCTCCGTCACTCTTCACTGTCCTCCTCCAGGTCGGTAGATCGGTCCCGGGCGATGTCTCCCCAGTTGGCCGGGTCAATTTCAGACGCTGCAGGGAACTCTTCAGGGTATCCTTGTGGCGCCAGACTTAACCTCCTCGTAGGTACCCGTGGCGACATCTCTACTGAAGAGTTGTTTTGGTAGCCACTCGTCGTCCATGCGCACCAAATGGCCGCTCCAGCGCAGTTGCAGTTGTTTCAGCATGGCGTATATGCTGAGGATTCCCGTCCGCTCCAATACATCCGTGTCGGGCATCCTCTCCTACCATCTCAGCTTCAGTATCCGTCAGAGACAGCTGAGGCGGAAGTGCTGGCTGACCTGGAGACCCTGTCGATTCCATACTGTGTTTTGCAGACAGAGGAAAGCCTGGCTGGCCTTCGAAATCTGGCGGGCCACTCCATCGTCGATGTTGGTGTTGCAAAAGATGGTGCTACCCAGGTAGGTGGAGTTGTCCACGACTTGCAGTTGGACGCCATTCACGCTGATTTGGGGTGCGATGTGGGTAGTGTCGAGTGGCAGTTGATGCATAGCCACCGTCTCCTCCGTGTTGATAACCAGGCCGCAGTTGTCGCAGACGGTGGCGAAGAGGTCCATGCTCCTTTGCCTGTCCCCCTCGGAGGTAGTGTTGAGAGCGCAGTCGTCGGCGAAGAGCAGTTCATGGACGGAAGTTGTGAATGCACGCGACTGGAAGTGCATCCGTCGCTGGTTGAGGAGTTGGCAGTCCACCTTGATGGCGACGTGGATCCCGGGGCGTTCGTCACGGAAGACGTTTACTAGAATAGCAGAGAACATGAGACCGGAGCTCTAAAACCAACCGGAACACTCGTGTTTAGTTTTAATATCAGGCGTGATGTACGAACGCTGCTGTCGAGAACTTATAGATAACTTAAACTGGGCTTGAACCAATAACTCAAGGATTATTAGAAGCATATTTTTACTAAGGCCAGAAACTATAACAGCACAAACTGACATGATCGTAATCGACGTACCCACATCGGAGAAAATCGGGAGGATGTATTCCGACAAAGGTGTCCACTACGAGAGAGCCGTCGTTTTCATAGATTACCTTTATTCGTCCATTTCACACGTCTCTCACGTGCAAAAAATCGATGCTCGACCTCATTGGTTGAGAACTAGCCCCATTTCTGTTGCCGAAAAGCAGGTGGGTTAAGTGATATCACAGGATCCGGCGGATGAGCAAACGAGAACGTTGAAATTATTTTGCAACGAGCAACTCATCACAAAACATAACGTCGGCGACACGCAAACCAAGTCCTGTCAAGATTTTAAAGATGCCACACTGCGAAGTTTCCATTACAAGAACTGAAATCTCCTCTGCACATGTTTCTTTTTCTCTTGAACTTGTTTTCTCATCCATCATACATGTCACATTTCAGTCCTGTAGCCTCCCCCATATCACAACAAACGAAAAATGAGCAGTCATGTGAGACGATTGCAATACCACCAGCAACGTCAGGCTCAACTTGGACGAAACGGGAGCGCCTCCGCCTTGCGCCAGGCGGATTTGTCGAGCTACGCTTTCTCTGATGAAGGCAGTATTCTGCGTAGCGGCGTGGAGGGCTCAGTCATCTCCGGACGCACAGATCCGAGCTTTCAGACGGGTTCTCGCGACATCCCACCCCCGATGACTCGCAGCGCCTACCTAGATGCGCGACGATCACCCAGTC
>CACRXP010000333.1:591586-605985 GCA_902702965.1 Spirometra erinaceieuropaei | reverse complement strand
AGCCCTACTTCTGGTCCATCACGTTCTTCACCCTCTTCCTCCTCACCCTCTTCCTTGGTCTGTTGATCATCTGTCTACGCCACGTCTACATGAACCTTGTCCTCTCGCCCTATCTGGGCGAGGCGATCGGTCCGCTCATCTGTGGGGCCTCTTTCCTCTTCCTGGGAGCCGGATTCAAATTTCTTTACGACGCCTACCAGCTGGGAGCCAAGGAACGGCAGAAAATAAAGGTGTGTGGGAGAGAGAAGGGAAAAATTTACATGAATTTGCATGACTAAAAATTTCGGGGAAATTAGAACTCTCCCGGTCCCCCGCCCCCAAAGACGGTGTTGCAGGCTGAAATAGGATTCAACTCGGGTCAAAATGTACCGACATGCATGTAATCTGAATATTGTACAGGGCGGATCCCTGGTCAATAGGCTACAGTGCGTGACTCATCTCATGAAATGTTGGCTGAAATTCTGAAATGCGTTTTCGATTAGGAAGGATTACTTGGTCGCGGTTATGATACTGATTATCTTAAGGCATACTCTTATAACATTTTGGAATTGGCAGGATGTCGGCTTTTAAATGCACTTCTGTTCAATCTCCTGTAGAATGCGTGGTCGGTAAAAAATGACTACTTAAGTAGCATGCATTTTTCCCATTGATTTTCGAGGGGCTTGGAAATTCAAATATATTTTATAGAAACCACAAACAGAAATATGCTTTCTTTTAATCAAGCAATAGAGAAATACGTCTTCTTTATATTTTATACTTAAGGAAGGAGAATAATTAGGTTTCAAAAAAAAGTTTTCTAATTGCCTAATAATTTGGAGCCTGATCACTCGTTGCTTTAGCGCTTAGTGATTACACTCTACAAGGTGCATGCGTTCCCCGTAAAGAAAATCCCATATTTTTCTATATCATTAAAGAGATACCATACAGGGTCCATAAAATTTTGCAATGGATGCGGACCATGTTGTACATTTCATGAGGAGCAGTGGTAAACGGCCAGGTACGATGCTATGTGAATGGACATATCGCGGTCTTAAAAAGTCTCATAATTAGAAACTTTTGCAAAACCTAATTATACTCCTTTCTTAAGTAAAAAATATAAAGAAGACGTATTTCTCTATTGATCGACCAAATGAAAGCTTATTTTTGTTTGTGGTTTCTATAAAATATATTTGAATTTGCAAAACCATCGAAAATCGATGGGAAAAATGCTTACTACTTAAGTAGTCATTTTTTACCAAGCACGCCTTCTATAGGAGATTGAAAAGAAGTGCATTTTAAAGCCGACATCCTGCCGAGTCCAAAATGTTATAAGAGTATGCCTTAAGATAACAGTATCACAACCGCGACCAAGCAATCCTTCCTAATCGAAAACGCATTTAAAATTTCAGCCAACATTTCATGAGATAGGTCACGCACTGTATCTGTGACCAAAACGTTGTGCCTGACCTTATTAGCTGGAGCCTATTCTATGCATTCCTGTCCACTGTCTTTGCGGATCTCATTTGATTCGGGTACGATTGGTAACGGCCAATGTTCAGTGGCCGGCTCTCGACGGTCAGTCAGTGATGTATAAGTATATATTGACATGGATTTATCGTGCTTCCGGTTTGAGTACTATATAAGATCCCATACACGTATTTCGCTGATCTTCTGCCGATGTATGATACAACTGCGAGGAATTCGGCTAATCAATGGGCCACTCCGCGTTCCCTGTGTGCATTTCGTTATCCAAGGGCTGGCCTAATGAACCAAACTCTTCGCTGTACTTCGTATGTATGCATTTATGAAGGATTAAGCATCTGACAGCAGTGACCCTTTCAATAGTATCGTTTTGTCGGGGACCATTAGCGGTGGCAGCTTCAAGAGTAGACGGCATTACCTACGCCACCTGACTGATAAACCTTTGAAGTGTGGCATTACGACGATGTCGGTCACCCAACAGTCATTTATAACCGCAACATTGTCGTTTCGTCGTATTAACTATCTGCCCATGTTTGTGACTGGACAGCCAAGCGCATTTCCTAAGAATATTACTGACACGCTTATGGGTTAGCAGCTGGAACAACCCAAAGCATTGACCAATTCGGTTTGAACGAAGTTGCTCACAGACGACAAGTTTCGTGAATAGAATCCGCTTTAAAAGTGCCACGGGATTTAAGGTCACTGTTTTACTGGCTGCCCGACGGAAACGATTAATTGCCCTTTTCTAAAACAACAATTTTCGTTCTCCTTTTAGTACCAATCCGCGAGTGCATCAACAGTAGCTGTCAAGTTAGCCGAGGCGCCCGCAGTTGAGGCGACGTAAGTTTTTCTTCCTTTCCTCATCTGTATGTTGTATCTTCACGAAAAAGCGTCCTGCCCCTAACGGGTGCCGCGTTGTGGATCTAGACGAAAGCGGGCGTCTCATCGGCTGGTGGTGTGCGTCAATTGATCTGGGCTGGGTCTGCTTGCAGGTTACTCCTGGTTACAGCTGCGTGTGGCAGGGGTTGGGTGGGGACTCCACCTGCGCCCTACAGTCTTCTTGAGTCTCTATTGACAGCGGGTCCAGGTGGGGAATGGGGAAGAGGGAGTGCGGAAGATGCTGCGTAAGTCTACTATCACTATAAACTAATTCACACCCAAGAGACTGATGGCGATAATGAGGTTCACCTTCGCATGGCAATCCAGTGCTTCTCTAACCATGATAAGTCTGCCGCAATTTGAACCACCATAACGTGATAAAAGTTCGTGATTTGTAAAGATGTCAGCCGGTGGGATGGCCCTATCCCTCATTGGACGAGGATCAGGCAGCACTAATTAGTCCTCTTTGAGATACCGATGGTACTCTCGTTTGTATGAGTCCTCAGACTCCATGGGTGCCGACTTGACCGTGCAGAGACAGGGAACATCGCATGCGTGGCACGCGTAGACGGGTTCGTCATTCACTCCGTTGCTACCATTTCTGATGTCTGCGGGTACCCTCTTTTGTATGTGATCCCAGACTGCATGGGTGACGACTTGTACGTGCAGAGACAGGGACCATCACATGCGTGGCACGCGTAGACGGGTTCGTCAATCACTCCGTTGCTACCATTTCTGATGTCTGCGGGTACCCTCTTTCGTATGTGATCCCAGACTGCCTGGCTGACGACTTGTCCGTGAAGAGACAGGGACCATCACATGCGTGGCACGCGTAGACGGGTTCGTCAATCACTCCGTTGCTACCATTTCTGATGTCTGCGGGTACCCTCTTTTGTATGTGATCCCAGACTGCATGGGTGGCGACTTGTACGTGCAGAGACAGGGACCATCACATGCGTGGCACGCGTAGACGGGCTATTAAGCCTCGTCAGTCACCCCGCTGTTACCATATCTGACTGTCTGGGGGTGAGCATAAGGTGTGCAGTGGATGCTGCGCAAGCCAACCGCACCATGTAGACACACAAGTCCCCACTGCGCCGTCTCCAAAGCACGAGATATCGAGCGATCAGGGAATTTAATTTTTTCCTGCCGATCGGGGTGGCCGATCCATCGTTTGCTTAAGCTCCTTCAGATATAAATAGGCGCCCAAAACTATACTTAGGAAAGACGAGCATCGACTTACAAGACGAAAACTGGAGAATATTGAAGGTGCGATAGTTGGGATACAGGTGTTAACTATCATAATTCTGAAATTAATGGAACTACTTCCTCCCACCAAAGACTCAGGCCGAGGAACATGATTCTACTACTGTTGGCTTTCTGAGAGGATGCTGAAAAGTAGGCTCCGGTGAAGACATTGCCTGGCTCGGCAGTTATCAGAATGCGCACGGTCTGGGTCAGGTGATGCTTACACTCAGACTGAATTTAAGGGTACATTTTTGTTGTTGTCATATACTTGTTGGTCCCACACCTTATCGCTACCGACGAATTTAAGTCAACAAGACGAAAACCAGAGGAGAGTGAAGGAACGATATTTGGGATACAGGTGTTAACTATCAGAATTCTTAAATTAATGGAACT
This sequence comes from Spirometra erinaceieuropaei, assembly GCA_902702965.1. Taxonomy (NCBI): domain Eukaryota; kingdom Metazoa; phylum Platyhelminthes; class Cestoda; order Diphyllobothriidea; family Diphyllobothriidae; genus Spirometra; species Spirometra erinaceieuropaei. The sequence goes on along the minus strand of CACRXP010000333.1, from coordinate 602,004 downwards.
ACTTCCTCCTAAATAAGACATAGACCGAAACACCGAATTCTACTGCTGTTGGCTTTCTGAGAGGATACTGAAAAGTATGCAGTGAAAAAATGCTTCCCAATGTGGTCGTCTGCGTTCCATAACGATGGTTACCTGCACCGGTTCGTTGGTTGATCGCACTGGATTGGTGCAACCGCAGTAATAGTGACTTGGTTGTATGAGACGGTCAAGAGGCTTATTTGGGTTGGCCGAATTTGTGCGGGCAGCTAGCCGGTGCAGCCATGTTACCATCACCGCCAACACACCAGTAAAACGAGATCGACCAATTAAGACGCCAAGAAAATTTCCGTCGAGAATAAGGCTCAGTGACTCAGAAAGTAGTTTATACTTTGCTTTATTTCTTCATGTAGTTCTAATTTTGACAATAGACCGGGATTCGTCAGTTTCAAAAATTAGACTGTTTTCGCAGAACTGCCCCGGTGAAGAGATTGCTCAACTCATCAGTTATCGTAATGCGTACGGTTCGGGTGAAGCGATGATCGACTTGCGAGCAGACAGGCATTCCAGGCAGGCGATCGACGTCAGGATATTTTATCGAAAAACAGTACTTTTAGGCAACAGCAATTCCTGTTACCACTCTGCTATTGAATATAAAGTAAGAATTTCGTGATTTAACTGACTGGTTTGATATCACAATTCAGCTGTCTTCTTGGTAAACCCTACAGGGAGGAATTGGTCAGCGGAAAGACAACTGACAAGGCATTGTCTCGGGCGCCGATTGGAACTCGAACTGTGGCTCCATCCGTTCTCTCCTACTGACGGTTCTCAGGTGTTTTGCCCCGACACAGCCTCGTCCAACTCCCTTCCCAGTAAACTTCCTTTGTACTCAAATACCTGCTCTCAGTCTTTGTATTTCTCCCCTCCCCCTCAAATCTATTTTGCAAAGTCAACGCTTTATAAATTTAAGAAAAAGCTTTTACTTGCACGTGTTAGTGTTCAATGTTGACAAGTTTTCTAACCAATCATTGCGAGGGCGATCATTTCGCCGGTTTGAGAAGAAAAGAGCGAATGCGCAAAGAAGTGGAAAGGCTGCTTTTTCGTCCTCCGGACTTGTTCAGAATAGGACGATTCCTGTTTGGGCAGACACATTTACAGATACAACGAGCTCTGCATCTACGTCTTGCTGTTTGGCCTCCACGAACGGTCCCTAAATCAAACCAGCGATGGCCCACCCCCGAAGTGTATTTGATTCCTGACTTGTTTGTCACCCACTCGTACAATTTAAACAGTATTCAAAAGACGAGTGGACGAGTATACGTTGATTTCGATGAATTCTCTTCAAGCCAGTACAATTATATGGGAACCGGGTACAGTCAAATATGTCATTGATTGGAAAATCGATAAGTTAGTTTTAAAACACAGGCGGGACGAGAACGGAAGGGCGCAGAAAGGTGCTTGTGGTTGGTCAACCTCGAACCACAGCAGACGCAGAGCCTGAACGAGGTTCTTCTGAGCGCACACGGCCGGTTTTCGTAACCTGACTGCAGTCGTTTCTGCTGTTGCTAACACTGCCACAGCAAGAAACGTCTGGAGTCGTTTATCGGATCTGGTGCAGTTGCGTACAAAGCAACTACGTTGGAGAAACCGGAAGACAGCTCCGAACAAGGATGGTCGAACACGCTGCAGCGGTGCGGAGAAATGGCGTCAGCTCTCAAATTGCGGCTCATTCGACGAGATCCGGCTACACATTCAAATTCGACGAGGCCGAAATCCTCGCAAGACGTCGTGACAACCACGTGAGCCGGAAGCTGCTTGCGTCATGGTTTACTGCCCCCCAGTCCATTAACAAGTGCAATGATTTCCCCCTTCCATACTCGGTGCTGAGACCGCCTAGGCAGAGTAATTGGCCACGCGGAGAGCGCACAGGTGGACACTTTTCCCAACACCAGGGTCGGTGTGTCACATGGTCGAGTAATCATCACACCAACATCCAACGCACGTGAAGAGATTTCAGCAATTAATGACGCAAATGCCGGCCATCAAACAGTCATCACACTACTTGCAACGATCCCTGATGAAGGGGGAAGCCGTGAATATTCATAGGTATGCGGTAGCATGGCGACTGTATCCTATAAATACTGCAGCCCCTTATGCATGAACCACCCTTATCTGCTTTTGTCTTTGATGATGGGTTCGAGCGGGAATCCGAAACGTCATGCTAGTAATGCTCTTGTCCCAGCAATCGTGTCGCCTTCTTCAAGCCGCCCCCCTGTAGCCCACCGCCACTTATTCATAAGTCCTGAGAGCCTGCTAATTTTGCAGCTAACTTTCCCTGAGGGCCGTCCCGCTATCCGCCACCTGCAAGGCTAACGGCTAGTCCGCATTCCTGGACGACTTGGTCGAGGGACAGCCCTGTATTTCCTGTATTTCACAGTTGGACTCCGCACCCCACCCTCGTTAGTATTATAATGCAACAAAAATTCACAACGATTTTCTGATTGAATTCTGGATGTTGCCCATCCTCTGCGCCCTGAAGTAACTGCTGCGATGTCTTTCCGCCTCAGGAGTCGTGGCTTCCGGCATATCCCCTGCCGTAGAGCAGCAGCATATCAACGCTCCGTACTACCGTTTATGGCATGACACCTTACGTGTAAGGAGATTTTGCTGTCCCCCAAATGACTGCAGTTTTATGTTAACTCATTTTCTCTACCATTGTCTGTTAATTTGTCAGGCAGAAGAACTAGTGGAGGACTTTGGTGGAAAAGTTGGAATCATACTTTCGAGAACTAAGACGAATTCCACTCTCCTTACAAGTCACTAATAACTTACCGATGGCGCCATTGCCACACTCAGAGTGGGCATTTTTTAGCCTCTTTTCCCGTGAGGGAGAAAACAGGGTGTTGTATCCAGCTGGTCAACGCTTGGAATTCTCCACGCCCTCCTCGCACGTGCTTCCACATTTGGTCCCTGTTGATATACCCCTTTCCCCTTTTTGTAACCGTCTTTCGAACGTGATCGGCGTTCTTTTTGCCTTCTGACTTGCTCGAACAGTAACAAAGGAAATCTTTGTCTAGAGTATCCATTGTTGAGGTTTGTACGTTTTTTTATTATTTCCTTATTCTATCAATAGTACCACGTGCATACACCGAAATCTGTTTTGGCTTATACGCGTGACTCAATTTACCAAGAATTCTACACAGGGCTTTCATGAATAGGGCTCCAAAGGTGTGGGACACGACTTTGTTACATTGGAAAGACACTCCCAATTAACCTGAACCGCCTACGGAACTGCAAGCCGCCTCCTGCGTAGGACCTTGGGGGCGGGGAAGAATAGGAACTACTTCAAGTACCACCAGCTTCGATGGTGGTGGGGCGGACATTTCTTGTTTCTTGGGGATTTCAAATAAAGGTGGTCCAGTTGGTCCGGCCCTGTCTCTACCGCTTTGGCCCAAAAACTTAATCGGTGTCAAACAAGCCTATTTGATGACGGCTCCGATCGCTATGCCACATTGTCACCATTGGCCTGAGCGGAAGTTAGAAGGTAGTCAGTGTGCCAGACCCAAGCCCATTGCGCCCTGGTAGCCCTATCCCTGCTACTCTGCGACCGCTGATTCGTCAGACCCCAGGACCTGCCAAGTTTGCAGCTGACCTCCGCTGAAGGTCATTCCACTATCTGCCACCTGCTAGGCTAACAGGTAATCCGCGTTCCCCGACGACCCGGTCAAGGGATACTTTCCTGGATTTCCTTGGACTCCACACCCACCCCCTTCAAGGTTTTGGAAATACGCCGGAGGGTGTGTGAGACCTTACTGGGTGGCGGGCAACAGTTGTCAGGTCTTAATAAGCAAGCAACTTGTTGGATCCGTCAACAGTCACGCCTGGGGACAGCAACACCACCTGATCCACAGGCGCTTATTTGCATCCGCTCATCGAACTGCTAGCCCTCATTGGAGGCTCTTCCACTCCTCCGCAAATGTAGACTCACAGGATAGCCCGAAGTCAGACTACGCGCGTGGACGGGCACCTTTAGTGGCGAAAAGGACAGCCTCGCAGTCTTTCGGGGTTGAACGGTTGTCAGGGGGGGGGGGCCGAATCATTCCCAGTATACAGGTAAAAAGACGCAAACACAATGTTACGCAGTAATTTCCGTTTTCATCCCAAAACCACTGAAAGCAAAATATTAGACTTGAAGTTAAATACACGCCATTGGGGAAAGGAAACAAACACAACAGTTGAACCCTGGGAGAGGGGGACAGGGGGAGGGAGGGAAAGGCAGCAACTCATCACGTGGGGGTGAGTGGGTGTGTGTGTGCGTGGGGTTGGGACAGTCCAGGAGGTAAGCTATTTACAGAGTGCTGGGCCTCCCTCCACCCTAGCCCGCCTCGCCTTCCAAACTAACTAGCCAGCCGAAGCAGCGGGTACATCCTACTTGGCAGGAAAGTGAAGTCTAACCGGACTGCGAGCCGAGGAGAGCGCAAGTCGGGCGGCCGATTGGCCGGCAGTTGTTTGGCATTGGGCCGTTTCTCCGGACGAGCGGCGAGGAGACGCGTCACAACGTAGTTGTTCTTCGCCAGATGGTCCACATCCGCCAGACTGTCTACCGGACCCAGCGGCAGAAGTCCGCTCTCGGTGGCGTAGAAGGAGCCAGGGGAGCGTAATTTTGCGAGCAGGGACTCGGCATTGCGCAGACACTGTCTGGCCACACCGTAGATCTTGCTTGCTAACTGGTAGAGGTCCGTGGTGGAGCAGTCAGCGAAATGGCCCATCACAAGATACTCGTGGGCGGACCGGAAGGCTGCCATGGCGCCACCTGGATCGGCGAGTGGGGAGGTGGGTGAGCTGATTAGGCTACCGAGGCGCCGAATGAATTGCGTACGAAGTGAACCGTAGAAACGGCGTTGACCAGGCGTGAAGGGCACTCCCGGCGCCGGGCCCTGCTCCAGCGAGTTCAGATCAATGCCAACTTCGCGCTGGAAGGCACGCAGCACGTAGATGGTGGCGGCGCAGATGAAGCGATGCATATTGGCGAGCTCCATCTGTTTTAATGGCAGATCGGGTGGAAACAAAGGAGGGTAATAAGTCTTCTCCCGAAACAGGCCTAGTCGGCAGCTGACGCATCCACTAACACGTATACAACAAGTGCCTGTAGTTGCCTGCAATTACCTCGGCTAGCACAAATTCTGGTTTAACCGACTCCAGAGTTCTTGGAATGTGTCGTGAAAGTTCATGTAGACTCGTGGGATATAGCACAGAAGAGGCTACCGGCTCAGCCAGTGTTGTCAGACAGCGACTCAAGTGTAAAGCAAGGCTAGAGAGCAGTTCAGACAGTGTAGTAAACTTCCGTCGATCGGTAAAGATCAACTTTCTAGCCGTATGGATCCAGTAAATAGTATGGAGAACGAACCCCTAGCAAGTTTGAACGAGTGGACTTTCCATGGAATATTTTTTCCTAAATCGCAGTTCAATTTTCGCGTCCGCGCTGATTAACCCACCCGAAGTAGTTGGCGTACCTCAGGAAATACTAATTGAAATTATGCAATCTGATTCCTGTTAGGTAGGGTTGTAATACTGAGAGTCCTGCGGCAGGATACCGGCATCTGAATGTGCCTCTCCGGCCGCCTGCAAAGACTCCACTCGGGAAAAGTAACTACTTAAGTAGCGTGTTTATCTCAGCGGTCTTCGCTGTCCTTAAAAATTAAGATATATATTTTTTGTGGGAAACATGCGCAAAAGTGTCTTTTTACATTTATTTGGTAGTAAGTCGGGACCTCTTTAAATTTCCTTCTCAAAGAAACGGCAGTTACCTGCTTTAAGCAGCTTGTAATTATGAAATTTCCCGAAGTTGTAAACATTAATTCAGATAATATTGTATCTGTCCGGTAATTATAGCGTGATTGATATTCACTGCACTGTGTTATGGGCCATGTATAGCACCTTCTTAACGGCATAGAGGAATGCATGATTCTCCTTAAATTTAAAGTGTACAGCTTGTAGTTTGGAGATCCTTAGCTGAAATAAAGAAGCCAATTCAGTTTCAAAAGCACTCGAGAATTGAGGTAGACGCAATTATCTACAAAATGACTGGAAAATAATTCTTCTGTGTGTTTTCTACAAAACATGTCTGGCATGATAAAAACTTCGAAAATCAGTAGAAAAGCTGTGTACTTGAGTAGTTATTCTAGTGGGATTAATTCAGGCGGCCAGAAAGATGCGTGTCCAAAAGCTGGTGTAAAGGCGGGACTGAAATATCGCGAGATTATCCTGCACGATACTCAGTATTACACGCCCACCTACGCAATACCACCTAATCGAAGTCGTATTTAACGACTTAAGTTAATGTATCATTAAATACGCCACCTACAGTAGTGTGCTATCTCACGAAATGTTAACCGAGACTCTAAAAAGTGTTTCCGATTAGAAAAGATTACTTAAGTAGGGTTATAATTATCGCGCAGAATATTCCCAAGATAGCACACCAGGATGTCCGCTTTTAAAAGTGTTTTTTTTTCCCGGCTGCCGGCAAAAACGCACTCTGTAATGAAAGACTTCTTAGGTAGTATGGAGTTTTCCCACTAATGTCCGATGCCCGGTATATGTGTTTATTTGGACTGGAGGATTGGTGGTCCGAGAGTCAGGCTGAAATGCCCCCTTCGCCATGTGGCCTCTATGGCACTCCCACTCCGTGGGATCCCAGTCGCATATGGCGGCACGACTAGGGGCGGCCTCGGTCGCGCCAATCATCGCCTTTGTTTTTTGTTGGAGCCTACATCTTGGTCAGTGTGTATTGTGAATCGGAGTTGTTGCTGCAGGTCCCTTTGCAGGCTCTCGCCGCGTCATTATGGGTTCCGAGCAGTTCTTGGTGTATAAAATCCCGGTCAAGTGTGGCTTGTGGACCAGGGGGTGTGGTGGTGCGCCTAGGCGCGGGTCTGGTCGTGCCAGCCACCCCCCTCGGGTCTTCTTGACTGTGTTTCGACACCGGCCTCAGGAGGAGGAGGAGGAGGAGGAGGAGGAGGAGGAGGAGGATAGAGTGCGGTGGATGTTGTCCACGTCTACTACCACTTTAGTCTAGTTCGCGCGCAAGTCGCCCTGCCTGCTCTCAGCCCGCTGTGAGCACACGGTGGACATTGCCGAAACCGACGGTCAAACTGTCATAGATCCAAATATGTTTTGTGTAAAATATGGTCTAAAATATCCTCTTTGTACTTGCTTGGTGAGGAGGAGGAACGGCATGTAGAAGGTTTTAAAGCTTTTAATTGCGAGATATTGTTAAGGCCGTGAAATGTCCATTCATAATGACTTATATCTGTCTGTTTATCCATATTGCTTGTCAGATATACAGATTGGTTTACATCCACTGCGAAATCCTCTGAACCCTGTGTGATGTCTTCTTCATAGCGTATAATAAATTCATAATTTTCCTGACACGGAAAGTATGCAGCTTGTACTTTAGACACTCTGAAAGCAAGTATAACTGAAAGTTGGGTTTAAAACTACACGAGCGTCGAAATTTTTTTTAAAACAAATAGACACTATCTGAGTAGTAATTTTTGCAGGCGGCCGGAAAGAAGCTTCCCTAAAAGGCGGCATCCTAACGTGATTAAAACGTCTTAAGATTGTGCGACAGGATAATTATAGCCCTACTTAAGTAATCTTTTCTGATCGAAAACACATCTTAGAACTTCAGTTAACACTTCATGAGATAGCACATACAGGTTAGATTTCCGAAAGGTGGAGGCTGAGCTGGGCGGCCGTATGGTTTCGCGACAGGGTCGCAGTTGATAACACTAATACCGACAGCTTCACTGCCGTCGTCGATGATGAAGATAAAAAAGACTTTTCAGTTGCTACGGGGACTTGATCTTGGTGTGGCTTGGGAAAATCCTTTCGAAATGGCACTGAAAATCAAAGTCATGATTACTAACTCAAAAAGGGACTGTGTCGCACCAATCAACGTTGCTTATTTTCCTCGCATGGAATCATTCGATGGTGGAATTCTCTACCGACGCATGACGTGCATTCCACCAACGTGAGCGTGTCTAGGAGGCTTCGAGATAATCATCTGTTGAAGGTCAGAACCCCGAAGGCATTTATAATAAGTCATCATGAGCATGCTACTATCTTGACTTCAATAACCCATTTTGTTCACATCAACTTTAACACTGCCGAACATATTACGTGCAACTGCTGTCAGTGTGTTGTTCACTGTTACTTAGCAAGCTCACAAGCTCTTTAGAACTCCTGTCGCACTATCAGTCGTAAACATTTCGCACAGTAAAATCATCTGCAGGTCTTTGCAGCTCAACTGCTCTACATGCAAACTTGTATTTTTATAAACGGAGTTTTCAAGGGCTTCTGTCATTTGCTTCAAGTACACCCATTTGATTTGAGGAGTGGGAAGCTGCAGTCACGGCGATTTTGTGAGTCGGCGTGTGAAGATTGATATGCTAGATTGGGAGGTCATTAACGCACTAGTGGCACTGGATGTGAGTACGAACATAGGTGTTCGATTCTTTTCAAATGTTGATGTATTAAGTAGGAGATAGGCCGTTTTAAACGAACATTCCCTAGCGTAGGTACGGAAAAAGAGGGCTGACGGGAAACTTGTTCGCCGCGAAGAAGAAGAAGATAAGATTGCTGGAACAAGAGTTTTATCAGCCCATCGTTTCGGGTCCACACTCGCATCCGGCATCAGAGACAGAATCAGATAAGGGTTGTCAGTCGCATGGGTATTGCAGCATTGGTAAGCTACTGCGTGTCTGTTCAAATCGACAGCTGTCGCATTCATTGCAGATAGTTGCATGCGATGTGATAATTGCATGATCGCTCTCAGTCGAGCCGTCAATCGTGGGAATTTCACCACGCGTGTGGGTTGTAAGATCCTTTGGCTAGCCGATACTGACCTAGGAGTAGTGCTCATCCGCGTGGCTAACTAATTTGCCTAAGCAAAGACTCAGCAGACAATATGGAGCGGGAGGCCACCCCGCCTATTAATCGATTAAAGATCGGGTGTCGTCGAATGAGCCGCGACTTATGGGCCGGCGTCGTTCCTCCCCAGTGCTGCAGCTGTCTACTCGGAGTGGTTTTCCAGTTTCGCCGACATGGTTGCTTTGTCTACATCTGAACCGGACCCGGCAAACGGTTCCAGACGTTTCATGCTGTGGCAGTGGTTCGTCCGGCTTCATGACCCAACGCCATATGATTAGCCCTGGTCTGTGTGCAGCCCTAACTCTCAGGGGCGTGAGGAGGCAGCTGACGACTTCCGAGGCGTGCTTTACGTACCGGGACGCCCGCCAAAATTTGAGGGCAGTTGACGTTGGTCTCTCATCTCGTTTGCGCAGGCGCTGGTTCATTCGCGCAACAATCCGCGACGAATGTGGGAACCGCCAATTTTGATGGACGTGCAGCGGCATTGCAACCGCTGCAACACCTGTATGACTCACTACCCTTATCTGGTTCTATCTCTGAGGATGGAGTCGGACGTGAATCCGAAACGTCAGGGTAATAAGGCTCTCGTTCCAGCGATCGTGATTCCTTCTACGCGACTGCTTCCTGGAACTCACCTCTTTGATTCTGTCGACAAACCTGGCTGTATACATCCTGCCATCCCTGGGTCAAAAGAACATCAGATCAGGACCCATACAAGACTTCTGTTTGTGAAGAACTAACAGGAAATTTGGATCGGTAAGCAGAGGGATTGTACGATAGGAAAAAGTTACAGGCAGGCTTGCTTGGCTCCATTTAGAAACAGCCTGACAGAAAACTTGTCAAATTATCTAGACGAGAGGTTTTCAAGATCGGTCCAATGTACTTCATAGGATCCGAGAATTTACGGTTGTCCATCAAGAAAACCTCACGTCGATGCTACAGATGAGCGGGACAAAAACGGAGGTCCGACTGGCTCACGGTGCGTGCTAATCGGGTTGCGCAGGGACCGCGCGAACTCTATCGGACACTACGTCCAACCCTATTACCAGCTGGCTGACGGGCTCGGGCAGCCGACTATTGCAGGGAAGGGGGAAGCGATAATAAGGCCGACAATAACTGCGAACCAGTGCACTCCTCACTGTATTGTTCGCTATACAATTTACGGAATTCGCGGAAAACCAGGTAAAATGACTTCCGGATGGGTTAGTTCCATAGTCGCCGTCTACAGTAACAATATTGTCTCTATTAAGTGAAATGCGGTGTACCGCAAAATAAATTTAAATTCAACAACGACCCAATCTGTGATATCGACAGGTGTTGCGCATAACCTCAGAGTACTTGCCATGACTCCACAGGCGGATGCAGAACTTGAATGTAAGAGCGACTAATTAAGAAGTATCTGCATAGTTAAGTCGACCTTAGAGGTTAATGAAACATTAATTAAATTAACATACCGTGAGAGGGAAAATGGATTTTGTCAACGTCTAGGAAAAGCTACGTTTACTGAAACCATA
>CACRXP010000333.1:570770-589697 GCA_902702965.1 Spirometra erinaceieuropaei | reverse complement strand
ATACGGCTGCGATAATGCCTGATCTAGCCGGCCTCGATGATGTCACGAACTGTACCCCTCCACGCGTGACGATCCGCGGCAGCAGATCTGGACAACTCAACTCATTCTCGTCGCCAACGACGGAGACCGAATAGCGAAGGTCCAAGAACCACTTCCATGTCTTGACGAACTGTGTCGAGCCAGGTTTTGAGTTAACCCCCTCTTCGACGCCTCCAATGGGGCAACGGTGCCGGATGGAGGGCAGTAACACTGAGCTCCTGAGGTGGACGACGAAGAACATACCCGAACCGCCTCAGTCGTCTTTCTTCGATGGCCTGAGTTGTCCTTGCGATGTTGTCGCATCGCGCGCGGACTGTCTCATTTGAGACGAGGTCGGTGTACTTCACTCGAAGTATGGTCGTCAAGCAGTGGTGGTCGAATACCTCCAGTTTTCGCTCGTCCTCCACGCGCAAAGCCCAGCATTCACAACTGTAAAGAAGGACAGACCGGACAGATGCACGGTACATGCGAATCTTCGTGACGATGGAGAGGTCGCGTCGGTTCCATAAGCATTTTCTAAAGCTTGAGAAAACCCGTCGAGCAGCATCGATTCGGGAGACAATGTCGTCCTTGCTCTGCCCATTAGGCAGCAGTCTCGCCCCGAGGTATTTAAAACTGTCAACTTCTTCAAGTTGACAGCCATCAATCTCGAGGGGTGCCTTCTCCTGGTCAGGGATGCTGCTTGAAAACACTTTAGTCTCCCCAGCGTTTATGGAGAAACCGACCGATTTAGCGACCTCGTTCATCCGTGACACCATAGACGCACAGTCACCGTTCCTGCGCTAACCTTGCTGTGAAGCACACGGTTGGACATCGTCGGTCACGACAGTCGAGCTGCCAAGAGGCCAGCCCAGTCTGCGTGTGGCTTTTGATGAAGTCTAGTAGTGTCTGCCAAAAATAATTTAGGGTAAGATGATTCTATACTAACTGCGCAGGTAGTGGCCAAAAGTTCACACACGCGTGTTTTGCCAATATTCTGCCGCTGCATGGGACAGCTGCGGGGGGTTCAGCTCGTCAGTAGGAATGCTGGGGGACCCACTGACGAGCCGAACCCATCACGGCTGCGCCATGCAGCGGCAGAACATCGGCGAAACACGCGTGCATGGGCTTTTGGCCACTGACTGTGCTGTTAGTATGGAATCAGCTTACCCTAAAGTATACTATTAGCTGCCTGTCGGCGGTTAATGAACATTACGCGATTATGCGCTGTGGCTGATGGACTTCGGTCCAAATGTTCATACGTAAAAACTTTGATTTGAGCTTATAGACCTTGAGTATACTGATGTACTCAAAAATCAGGATGCGCCATAACGGAAACACAGAGCTTAGAACACTGTTTTCAGAAGAACACGCGTGGGAAGGGGTTTGAAAAACTACACATTCTTCGAGACGGATGTGAACCATTTAAAACATACCATGATTTCAAGTACATAATTCTAGAAAGATACGACTTTCAATGCCTTACACGGTGAAATAACAAACTCCGTATAAATGACAAAAATGAAAAAGTAAAAAGGAGATTGTTAATTACATTTTTCGCAAAATGCACACTCTTTTGGATATGCCCTTGCGTTGCAGCCAGTACTAACCCCTAGAGGACGCGGCTTGATCTAGAGAATTTGGCAATGCCATGTTTCGCCATGTAGAGAGCAAAGCATCCAATGAAGGCATAAATGACAAGTCTGTTCAGGAGACATCCGACTGCACATGGGTTATTTAAGCATAAGGCGCTTGCGACTTTCCCGACGCCAATTTATATTCTTGCCTTTTTTGCTACTAACCGTTTGTTAGTAAATAGACTTTACTCATACCACTCTGTCTTTGTCTCTGTACCCCTATTCGTCGGTTCTCGTCATACTTTGTTCATTGTTCTTCGTCCATTTTCTATTGCTCTCTGTCTCCGCTTGCTCTTAAACCGACCAACACACTTTGGCGTCATTCGCAGACTGCTCGTCTAATCACCTCGAAAGTACGTCCACTTTTCAATTTATTCACCGCCTTATTAACTCTATCGTGCTCCTCTAATCTTACTGTTTATTGCTATGGAACCACAAACAATAACCCAGTTATTCTGACTGTTTTCTGACATAGCTTTGACCTCGGGTGCGTTTATTCCGAGGAATAAACCAGCACGGAATCGAGAAAATCTAAAGAATACTAACAGCACTCGAAGAGTCGCAGTCTGACACCCATTACTACAAACCACTGGCAACCTATTTTCCGTTAGTCTGTATCAGTCTCGTGCGTCGTAAAGTGACAGGCGCAAGCTGATGCTGCAAATCATGGCTTTTCGCATGCATACTGACACCAAAGACCGTCGGAAAACCCGAGGAGGATATAGGCCGAAGAGCGCATAACACACAGGGCGGAGAGGGTGTAAACATGTGGCTGAATAGCTAACAGTACTCAAATACCTGGTACTTCCAGTAGTCCAGACCGACTGCGCATGCATCGAGTTCCACAAGAAGGCTGGGACTGACGCCATCAGTGGCTACCTGGGCGGACTCATGGGTTTCTTCGTGTGCCTTCCGTCGTCGGCGTCGCCCTGATCTTTTCGCAACTGTGTTGCCGGTATTCTGATTGTTGATGGCCTCTGTGCCAGACTTCCCATCAGCGCCGCCCTCCGTCCCCTGCAACCACGGCGTGATTATGTGCTGCAGCAGGCTTGTCAGACTTCGAAAGATGTTTATCTCGAAGCTGTACATGTAGACCCACTCGTGGCAGGAGTAGAGATCCAATTGGAATCCTGTACTCACATAGTCCCAGGCAAGGTGGTAGTAGAAGAAACAGACGTAGGCAGCGAGATGCAGCGTCAGAGGGGAAGAGGAGGGGGGCGACCGATGGTTAGGCGGATCCGTACCCTGGCTCTCCGTCAGGGCCGACACGAGGGCGTTTTCAATGTTACAGGAGTCCTCCAGCAGCTCGTGCATGCGAGCGAATATCTGCTCCATATTCGAACGCTGGCGAGAACGATTGAAGCAGAATCCACGCGAAATCTACATTTTTTGGGGGACGGAGAGAGGGAGAAAAGGTCAACAGCTGGGACAATAATGGGCAAATTATAAGTACATATGTAAGACTACGAAAGTTGGAATGACCGTGGGGCATAAACAGACACTTCACAGACCTTCTAAAGATCTGGAGGGTGAAGATCTGTTATCACTGAGTGCCTCAGTGCACAGTCACTATCTAAAAATAGTTGAGAAAATCTTGAGGCCGAACGATCGGCTTGACAGCTGGCCTGTGGGAGGACATCTCTGCTACGACTTTAATTTGTGAGGGGGGTAGATTGGAGAAGCAGCTGTAAGAGTTCGAATTACTCTTTTCATACTTTTTTAGGATTCTGGCCAACGTTCCTGACTTCGACCTGGCATGGCACAGGCACGCCGCAGGCTGGTCGTTGTGATTAAGATTACAGAAAGAGGTAGATCTGCGTAGAGCTAACCTCAATTCCTTACCCCCTCCCTCCCTACCTATTCACTGTCAGTAGCAAGACAGGGACGAATGCGGGAGCAGCATTCTGACAAGAAATTTGTGCTGAACACGTGTCAGTCCCCCAACCGATCTGAACCAAACATCTCAAACTCGGACAGAATACCCACAAGAAGTATCAGAAAAAGTATGCTATGTGGATGTGGCTACTCCGTCAGGAGGCAAAGTTGGAGGCCATACGTGAGGAGAGACTGAGCAGAGTTAGTGTAACTTCGTCTTCCCACTAATGTCAGAATATGGTAGCACGACCTCAACAACTACGAAGCCAACTCTAATGGGACACTAGCGACATTAAAGAATGCTAACGCAGTTTTTAGTTCGAAATTACTTGAACCGACTGGTCGACGCAAATTCAGGCCTAGATCAAGCCTCAAGGCGTCACGAGACGAGCATGTCCCAGGTTTGGATAACTTGGGAGTTGAACCCGGACCCTTTGGCTACTGAGCGTTAAGTTCAATGCTCAACCATCTAGTTGCTGGTCCGTTGTCCTGTCGATTGTGATTGGGATGACCAACTATTGCGCGAGGAAAGCTTACCAATCAGGTTACGGAACATGCTCGTCCCCTTGCGCTCAATGACAACAGAAGGAGGGTTATCCAAACCTGGAGTTGGGTACGGATGGCGAACGACGACTAACAAACCAGAAATGGCCAAGTCAGTCTCCCTTGTCTTTGCCAGCAATATTTCCTGTATGAATGTCTACGGGTACCCTAGATCGATCGCCTGTGTACAACGAGACGAGCAGTTCCGTAACCCGATCAGTGAACGCACTAATCACCATCGTTACTGTTCGAGACGACAACTGACAGGACAAGGGTCCCGTGGTTTACTGGTAGGACGTTTGACTACCCAACGCTCAATAGCAAAATAAACTGGGTTCGAATTCCAGATCAACCAGCCTGCGGTTGAGTGAGACTGCCTGATGACGGCGAGTAAGACAGAAATGGAGATGCCGCCCCCCCCCTCGTCTTCGTCGGTACTTCCTCTTCTGGGCAAGAAATGTACAGCTACATGACATTTTGTGATACCCACATACTCATACCTGTGTCCAGTAGAAGGAGATGTGATTGATCGAACGAAAATTTCATTCGTATGTTGTTTCGGATTCTCGTGTGAACTTGTCGGTCCAATAAAATTTATACGACAGCGAACGCATTTCCTTCTTTCTAACTTCTACCCGGAACTAGTCGCTGTGCATATAGTGAATTCCTGTACTGTTGGACGATCGTATCCGCCAGATATTCAGATATGTTAAGCTCTAAAGGGAATAAAGACAGCCACTTTGACGAGTCTGGTAATAAGACCAGCTTCGAACTCGAAAACACCTGACAGCGAAGATTACCGAGTAGTTGAGGCCGTAACGAGTGATCTAAGTTGTTGCCGTCAGGCCGTTTATAAAATGATGCGTAGATAAGCTTCCATTGTCTGCACCAGCGACAGATGGATAACGCTGTGTGCGAAACACGAAGGAGACCCTCGGCAAACTGTTTCGGTGTGTCCAATGGTTGATGGTGTCACCGGAACAAGTGTTCGATGGGAATGGTGTGGTCAGCAAATCGGCGCATCCCTAACTACTATAAATATGACGAGATTGAATCCACCACGATGCGCTGAAAGTCGTGGCCTGGAAGGTTGCCAAGTGCCGGTATAATTCAGGCCTTACAGTCAACTCTGTGCGTGCGTGTGAAGTGGCTAGTTGAGAGTCAGGCTATACGTGACCCCTATAGCACCCTCACGAACGTGAGATCCAAGTCGCCCACACCCACTATTGTGAAAACCTGCTGCGTGTGTGTGTTGACCAGGTCGTGTGTGACACAAGTAGGCAGGCTAGTGAGTCCTGTCGACTACTTGCAGCCGATCCTAACATCAGACTGACCATCAGACGACTGACCAGCGGACTCTCTCAAAGGATAGGAGGGAGATGGTGAGGTCTGCTAAACGCACTTCCTCACTGTAAACAATCTGACACGCTGTGGGACACACGGTGGACATAATCGTTCACGATATGGCAAAAAAGTGGAAATTTTGAACACGCTCCTGAGATGTGTTTCTTATCAGCCATTCGTTGCGCAAACATTCAGGATCAAAGCCTAGTTCATGAGCAGGCCACTACCACCGAATGTACTGATGCTCACCAAGTACGACAAACAGCCTCGATCACCAAAAGCATTGTAACACTGACCTTCTGCTCAAGGTTTGTCTGTCTGTAACGAAAGGTGTCCGCACGGACCTAGAAATAACTTAGGCAACTTGATACCACCGTGGACTACTCGTTTATCTTAATAAACATAGGTATAGGAGACGATGATGCGATCACTTGGACAAGAAATTTACTGGCCTGAAGTTTCGGATTCTCACTCCAACCCATCATCAGAGACAGTCGCGGATAAGGGTAACGGTGGCCCAAGGAGTGTAGTATTTATAGCACGTGGCTGCCGTGGAACTATATGCGTACTGTAATTAACAGCTCTCGCAATCACCGCCGGGGTCGTAATTGATGCGATGATGGCTTGTCAGTCCGCGTAGGAGTCGTTAATTGTCGCGATTTCGTCATCCGTGATGGATGCCGTTCCAGTGATCGCATCTTCGTCTTCTGAACTGCTTCTCGGAATTCGCTTGTTCGCTTCTATCAGCAAACATCGGTATGGTTGTTAGTGTACCATATGTTAGGTTCCCTCGCTGATAACTACCGATGGAAATAAGATGTGCCGTTGCAGAGAGGCTTCGCCATTCCTGAATGGGAATGGTGACCAAACCGCAGTAAGGAGAAGCCAAAGTTAGCATCGTTAGTTTTAGCTCTGCTAAAGTCACAAAAACGCGTATGTGTCGTAATATCAATCGAATTGAAAATAACGGACAGCCCCCTGTGGAAGTTGTTGGACATTTGAAAAAAATACTGGAGTTCTGTTCGGTCAAAAAGTTTCCGGCCAGGACGTCACAGGCGGTAGCACAGTGAGAAATGTCATGATAAAATATATGGGGGATTCGAAAACAGCTCAAGGCTTTATCTGATACTTCAGTGTCCGTTAATGGAGCTTTCGGCGGCCAACGAGACGATCGAAAAGAAAACGCGCGTTTTAATCAACCAGCCAAACGAGCGACTGCAAAACGGCAAGATACCCTTTTCTGAATCCGCCGCCCCTTCTCACAGCGCCCTCTACGGTTTTGGCTGTGCAGCTCCTCTCGCTGAAAAAGGGACTGTCAACTGATATTAACAAGAGATGCCCCGACGTCTTTTTCTTTGGCTCGAAACATTTTAAAAAAAGTGGCACACCGAGTCCACCGGAACAAACGGAAGAGGGCCCGTTCTATGCACTTTTTCCAAAAGCCTAAGCAACTTAGAATTTCACAATGGCTGAAATAGCAGCGAGTCTTTCGTATTATGACTTGGCTGCTTCCGAGCTCCCAAATATACGAGAAACGGGAGAAAATAAGATAAGTTTTGTTTTGAAATAAACCATATAAACCACACTCCCCCCCTCCAAGAGACCCTGAAACGGGGCGTTGATTGTAGCAGACGACTGCCTACCCCCTGACTGAGCTGTGGAGTTACTCATTTGACAGAAGTGCTCTCTGGAATGCCTTAGACGGGGATGGTGCGTCGGCTTAGGTGTGAAGGATGGGCGGAGTAGTTTGTAGTCAACGCTTACACCAGATGAGGCCGTCTGTTCATCAACCCTATTTACCAATCCTATATGAATTTGTTGGAATAACAGGACCATGGAGACACTTAGGTTAGGGTACAAAACTCTCTCGCTTTGGACACTGTCTCGTAGACAACCCTTAAAGGAAATGCAATCCAACTCCGTCGCTCATTTGTCCAACCCCATGAATTCGGCTTGAAACTTAAAACTACATGGATAAAAGTACTGGTTGCGCCTTCACTTTGCAAGATAACTACCTCCCCCCTCAAGTGGATGGCGAGGGACTCGATGTGAGAAGTCCTATCGTCAAGGAATGTGTCTGCAGCTGTCCTTATTCAAATTAAAGCTGCTCCGGCGACAGCCAATTCAATGTAGCGGGAAGATTCAAAAGGGTAGGACCGGTCGACAGTCCTGGACTCCGAGCACTTGCTGTCTAGGATCACCAAGACAATGTCAAAAAGATTGCCAAAGACCAGCCGTGCAATCGTTGGTTATGGTAATCAGGAGCACGGGAGTCCAAAAAGTTAACATGATACCTGACACTGGCATTCGCGAGTAATGTTGCAAACAGAGAATATCCAAAGGCAATAAATGTAGGAACATCCGGCGCCTCTGAAAAACAACTTACGGCAACGAGCTGGGATCCAACATGGTCGAAAAAGGAATTGAATTTTTCCAGGACGGGAATGTGAGCGAGAAGCTGTTTTCGCACCGAGGGTGACTCAATGCATATCCATGAACACAGTAAGTGTGTTGCAGATTGTGATGTACCAAGCTTGCACTGAAGACCATCTGGAAGTTTTGGATAACAGTGGAAATAGGCGGAGATGAGAACACTCAAGAAGGATCGGGATAAGAGGCATGTAAACAAATCCGCCCCAGTGTCGCTCTCGGATGAGGGATCACAGTTGATCGTCTTCTCGCAGACGGACTGACAACACTTCTGTCCGAAAGTGTGAAGGAAAGACCAAAGTTCTTGGAACGAAACAAAGCTGAAAGGGTTGTTTTCGAGAAGTCGTTGAACTTGAACTAAAATTCTCTTTAGACGATGGAAAACACACGACAAAAAGTAAAACGCTAGGCTCCTGTCTAAGATTTTGGAATTTTTCTGAACTGTCGAAGGCAAGTTAGCCTGTGTTAGGAAAGGCTCGAAACCTGGAAGTCCGTATTCTTGGATTCTTGGGGCGTGCTTCCCGGGACCCGGGGCGGCACCAAGAAAGGCCGTTTCTTTAAGATCCTTACAAACGGTGACAATATCATCTATCAGAACCTTAACATACTCGCATGTATTCTGTAGGGAACATATCGACAAAGGTGAGTTCGGTAAACCTGGCGCACTCGGCGAAGGATAGGATGCGTCATAACAGACATCTCCAACCCCAGTCAACTCTTCAAAATCGCAATCAATTTTGTTCCTAAGAAGGGGCGCAATAGTGCAGAGAACATTATGAAAGAGTCGGGCAAATCGGATCCTGTGGGCGATGGCATTGCAAGTGTCGGACCGATCATTGGCGTGGGTCAAGTCACTTTCTAAGCCATTCAGGAGATTACTTAGATCACTTTCAGGAAGAGAAAATAACGAGTTTGCTGATGTGAGCGTCGGAAAGTTGGCGACTGTGTCCACACCAAGGGGAACGCCGTAGGTCATGGCACAAAAATCTTCCTCTTCGAATACAGGTGACTCTAATATCAGGTCTCGGGTTTTTAAAATGCAACGCCGAAAAGCCTCACAAAAGGCCGAAAGATAGGGGTCATTAATGAAAGGTATGCAGTGCATGTACATGCATGTGTATACAGTTTGCGCCAGGGAGTCGCCCGTTATCCAATTCACGAAAGACGCCAATAATTCATCAATGACACCCAGCAATACTGTTTGATCCGAAAAGACGGCGAATGACAAAAATCCGGATTCTACTGCCTCATGTAAATATAGCACTCGACGATCCTTTTGCATTCCGACATCCATACTTGGGTTCATGATTTCGATGGCAGACATAGCATGTTGCAGGCCGAAGTACTTCTCATGCGCAATATCTCCTGGTTGCAGGCAGGTCTCGCATGCCTGCCGAAACTTTTCCGTTATGTCGATTTCCGATTCAGACATGCTTTAAAGGTCAGATAACTGTGGTAACAATGACACTAACAAAACCGCCAACGGCACGGCGACCACTCCAAAACTGATTGGTCGTCTGATTATTTCATAGACTGCGCTTCAAAATACACAGTTGTGAAAACGTACAGACCTTATTTAGTGCCGTGGAAGTAGTGCTAAATTTCTTTAAGGATCGAAACAGATTCAAAACAAAGCAGTGGTTGGGAGTGTGATGCGCAGAGTGGGAGACAATAATTTGTGGGGCGGAAGAAGTTCTTGTTGAAATGGTCCAACGAAAAAGTACGAAAGCCCGCAAATATCTGAATAAATAAGGTTAAAGT
This sequence comes from Spirometra erinaceieuropaei, assembly GCA_902702965.1. Lineage (NCBI taxonomy): Eukaryota > Metazoa > Platyhelminthes > Cestoda > Diphyllobothriidea > Diphyllobothriidae > Spirometra > Spirometra erinaceieuropaei. Next base: position 580,089 of record CACRXP010000333.1, on the reverse strand, counting down.
CTTAATTAGGGTTTACTGTACGGGCGAACCTACTCTACCAGAATTTAAATGAATTTAAAACTTAAAGTAAGTTGCGAAATGTTTAACAGAAACCTCAACATAATGCGGAGATAACGCAACTCGCAGAGCTACGGCCAGCAATGAAACAAAACTGTAAAGCCACAAACTATGGCACTCTACAAACTGCATTGCGTTTAAGAAAACCGGTAGATGGTGGTATTTTAAGAGGTTTACTGCACAGATCGATCCCCTAACTTGTGCTTGTTCATGACTGTGTGCTAGAACTGGACTGGAAATGCGCTGTGTCTGCCGGCGGCGATAACATATGCAAAATTATCCACAGACTTTCTGGTGAAGCAAATTTGCGAGAATATCTTTGTCCATTGGTCCTCATATGCCTAAAACAGGTCTCTAGTACATGAATGTGTCATCTGAACAGTGCGATGTCGCAACACGCGGAATATCTGGCCTGCATCGAAACTTTAACCGCAAATATATCGACCGAAGACGTTAGGTGCGACAAATACACGATAACTTTCTTACCCACGCAAGGGAAGACGATTCGCCGTTGGCATTTTATCGAGTCTGATTAGTGACTTTTATAAAAAAAAAACATTATCCTACTGCTGTGAAAGTAAAAGATGTACGCAGTTGAACTTCGCTAGCGCCTGTCGCCGTCATGGAAGCTGGACCCAACGAAAGTGGACCTGGTTAAAGGCCATCTTCGTGGGTATTTGACAGTTATTTTCTAAACGGTCAGGCCGGAATTCAGGAGAAATTGTTGCATAGTGAGTCCGATATATCATTAATATGTATATATGTAAAATTAGCCTTATATCAAAAAGATAAGTGAAGCATTCATTATACTTGGGTATCCTTAGGCAATTAACGCCTATTTTTATTTGGGTTCATTCCAGAAGTCTCTTTTCCTTGCGGGGTATAATTTCTTACAGTACTGTTAGATCTTCTGGTAAAATGGACCTATTTTATGAAGCGCCTACTTCGTGACTCCTTGTCAGACTGTCCATTTCCAGTTTTTCTTATAAACTAACAGCAGCATTTGGTATTCCTTGCTGTTTGTAACAAATTAATAGTAGTATCGGTTATTTGGTGCGTTTCGTTTACGTTAGCAAAGTTTCGATCCATGAAATGCGACGGGAAGCCTATGGAGTACAGCGGAATGCCCTGAAGAACACGTGCTAAAAAAGGAACGCTTGCGGCCACCCCGCCGTCTCTGAGTGCTAGAATCGTGGCCGGAGATGCAGCAGGTGCCAGCATGTGTTTGCTGTCTTCTCTAGATATGGTAAACACAAAAGTGCCTTTTAACCAAGTAGAAAGAACTGACGCCTTAATTGTCAAAAATACGACTCTGCTAGTCGTAACAAGCCGTCAGCAGACGAAATAGTCGATTAGTTGATATATGGCGACATAAACAGCACTCCTGAAAAAAGTAACTGAACAATCTTTTAAACTTATTGGGGTAATAAGTTCTGAAACTGAGGAGAGAATTAAACGCAAGCATAATTTCGTACTGCAAAACATTCCGAGTCAGTTATCTGCTATGGAGGGAGCGCATTTGTTCCTACAATGTTGTGGCTTGAGTTTCAGTGTCGCACAAGCTAAATGAATGAGCTCGCTTAGCCGTGATTCGCCGATCCTAGTTACCCTTTTCTCCATGATAGAAGTCGATTTTATCTTGTAGAGGAGGGAGATGACTAGAGAACTCTGCCGTAAATGGCGCCGCTCCGTTTTGCCAGACCTCACACCGCTTCAGCGAAGGCTGAATAAATTAAAATCGGCAAAAACCAACAGCAAGATAATGACACCTACTGTCAGTTTGAGTAAGTCCTCCACAACACCATCTGCGGCCTCTGCACGTCACGGCATATTCAAATCCGTAGGGAATTTAGCCAATCTTGATGCTGAGATCTTTAAACGCATCAACACGCCTAGCATACAAACGCCTCTAACGACCCCCCCAGCAGTTCCCATTATGCGTTGGCATGTGCGTAAGTCAAAGGCAAATCCAATTACTGTCTCAGCCACTCGGACACCCGATAAATCCGGCACCATTATGCAATCTTTTCCTCCACAACCGGCTAACAGTGCCTCAAATACCACGACTCAAAACGTAGCGTGTTCCCAACTGTCCTGCAGCCCTCATATCGAGGCAGTTAGGCCGAATATGCCGATTTTCTCCGTCGTTTAATCGAATTCTTGCTCCAATGGAAGCAATGCGTCCCCCACCCCCTAACTTGTTTCAACCACGGCCGTTTTACTAATGAATTCCTCATGCTAGTGTCCATACTAGTTCAGATAACTCATTCGCTTCTCAGTTTCGTTCCGGCGGGAATACGTTACAGTCTCCGGCTCGTGGATTTCCAGCTGAAAATGAGCTAGTTAACAATGGTTATCAGTTTCTCTACCCGTGATTCCCATGTCCTACTCCTTTTTATTCACGTCAGAATCTTTTCATGCCACAAAATTGTTTGCAGAACCGGATGGGTGCATCCGGACCGTTTGCTCCGTGGGCAACCAGACACTGAACGGCGTAGCTCACCTGCCTCAGAAACAAAAAACCTTTCCCCTCAAACGTTTCCTTCTAAATGCCAGATCCCTGCTAAATAAGATGTCTTTGCTTCAGACTCCGGTGTTCGTCCGTTGTCCAGATATTGTTTTAGCAACTGAGAGATTGGCATCAGCCTCCATAGCTGATTCCTAACTTTATCTTCTAGGCTATATCTGCATTCGAAATGATGGTCAAGGCAGCCGCGGTGGGGACAGTTGCGTCTAAGTTAAGCAAACACTTTCATTTCTATCACTGGAACTCCCGCATTTTTTCGCGGAAGAAGACAGCTGCTGACTCCAGGCTGCACTAAAAAAATTTCTCCTAACTCGTTGACTGTGTCTATTGCCCTCCCAACACCAATGAGAATTTAGATCGTTTACTTTCACAGGCATCTCGTGCTGTGGTCGACTTTAGCTTTAAATATCAGTTGGTTGCGAGTGACTTCAATCTTCCTGTGGTGCGCTGGTCTCCGCCTTCCGACCCCAGAAGGTTCGAAGACTTTCTTGAGACTGTGGATGTTGGGATGTGGACTCAGGTTTTCAATTTTCCCAACCGAGGATCAAGCACACTTGACCTGATTTGCTGTAGATGCTGCATACCTTCGTCTTTGTCATCTCTTGGCCCACTCGGGAGCTCAGATCATGACACAGTTGTTTCGACTTTGGAATTCAAGGCTGACAAACGTTGTCCTCAAGGTATAAATTTTTCCGCGATTTCCAATCAACTCGCTCAACCGATTACTTAACACATTAATTCCTACGACTGAACTGATCCCGTCCTCAGTTCGGATGTAAATGTTTGCACTGCAAATCTGTACGAAATTTTGTATCCGCATATTTTTCTTTGTGTCCCCCGTAAGAAAATTATTAATGTTGGCGATGAGGTTTTCCTACACTTACCCTTTCGTCGGAGGTTGTGCAAACTTTCTCGTCGTTTCCATCGTCAGAACGATGTTTCTGTTCTGCCCTTGATTTGTGACATTTTCGATCGACCTAAGAGGTTATCTAAACAAAAACAGCAATCCGAAGAGGTCCAGTTTACCGAAAACCATTCGTTAAATGTCTCGAAACTTTTCTCTAGGAAAATACGAACTCACAGAACGACGCAGCATTCCATCCTCCGAGACGCTCTCGGAAATCCCATAGTTGATGCCCAGATAACCGCTGAGAGTTTCAATGATTTCCTGTCCAAAACGTTTATTGAAGACTCGACCACTCCGCTTCTAACCATCCAGTCATAGACCGGGACAGTTCTCGAAACTATAACTTTCACTCTGTAGGATGTGACTGTTGCGATTCGGCGTCTTCGTCAATCTTACAATCCAGGACCTGATGGTGTCCCAGTAATCATTTTAGAAGCCGACGCAAATACGATATTCCCATCCCTCTTATGCAAGATATTTAATCTTGTTCTTGAAAGTGAGACCTATCCTACCTTGTGGAAGGAATCACACATTTTGCCCATTCCCAAGCACGGTCCATCTACGTTATTTGATGACTTTAGGCCGGCAAACTCACTCCGTGCAGTTTCGAAGATCTTAGAGACATTGATCAGAGATAGGATGACGTGTCACTTAACGGATAATAACCTACTGAGTGTTGCTCAGCATGGACTCCTAAAAGCTCGGCCTTGTGACACCTGTTAGCTCTCTTTCTTTGACTATGCTCTCCAATCTAGGGACAATTGTTTTGCACTTTACACAGCCTATTTCGATTTCACTAAGACTTTTGATCGTGTTGAGCATGCTCTTCTTCTGTCGAAACTGTCCTCTTTCGGAATCGGTGCCAAACTTTTGAATTTTATATCCTCTTGCCTGGACACTCGTACACAACGAGTTAAGATTTCCAATATTATCTTCAACCCCACACGTGTGAGGAGTGGAATCATTTACGGTAGTGTGCTCGAACCGCTTTTATTTTGCCTTTTCGGTAATGATGTATCCGATTTATTTCAGAATGGTAAGCCTTTCATGTATGCCGATGATCTTAAAGTTGCATATCGATATAAGCCGGCAGATCATGACATCGTGCTTGAGCTCCTCAAGAGCGATCTACTGGCTTCCGCCCAGTGGTGCCGCACATGGCGCCTTTCGCTTGCGTGACATAAGTGCTCAGTCATAGTGGTTGGCGACGACCACCAACCTCAACTAAGTATTGAAGGTAACGCCATAAATATGCCTGGGGTTATTAAGGATCTGGGCGTATCATACTCCAAGAGTCTCAATCTCTCGGAGCACTGTGCCTTGAATGTCTCCAAAGCACATAGAACGACCGGGTTTATCCTCCGAAACTATAAAACTAGGGACATTAAAATGCGCCTTTACAACATGTACGTTAGACCTGGCCTGGAATAAAATTCGTTTTTATTTAGCCTCATGCGTGCTACTGAGCGGAAGAAAATAGAATCCGCCCAACACTTTTTTACCAAGAGAATTTTAACCCCGGAACACCGACATTTGTCTTACCGAGAACGTTGCCGGCTTACGGGCCTTGATCCTCTATGGTTCCGTAGATTACATAAGGGACTATTTTTGCTATTTAAACTCTTATATAATCACACACTTAACCCGCTCACTTTTTTAAGACATTATGTACAACCCCGATGTAACAGTCACCGTGAGGTCTTTTTATTTCTTCCTCTGGCACGTACTGTTAAATATCGTCAGTTCTTTTCTGTAAATGCATTTGCTATTTGTAGTAAACTACCCATGAGTGTGAAAACCCTGCAAAATTATCCTTTATATAAGAGAAATATTACTCGATTTTTGCATTCAGAAAAGTTTCCTCATATTTTGGGTTCTGAATCCACTGATCGACTCTACCGTAGCGATGGCGTTTGTGGTCTATGAACCCTATGGCCGGTCTCACCAGGGACAATTTCGTTGGCCAACAGCGGCAGCTGTTCTTCGGTGCTTCTGTTTGGACTAGCCTCAACTTCATTAAAGAAACTGGTGAATGATAATCTTCGATACCGTGAAACCCCGCCCTTCTTGACGGTCGACAGCTTGTCGCCAGCAGTTTTTTCTCCTGAACCCTCCAAAGCATGAAAGCCAACAACAACTAAATTTTTATTCATTTTAGACAGGAGTTTATTTCACCGCTGGCCGGATTTGTGCTTAACGCTTCCCTGAGAACGCATGCAAAGTGGTATTATAAAAAAGTATTACTATCATTAAAGGGTATTCCAGTGACTGTCATATTTTTCGAATTCAAGAAGGCATTTGACAGTGTCCCACACAGGCTTCATTTACAGAAGGTCTGGGATGTAGTAATTTAAGGAAGAATGTTCAAATGGATCAGGATATTTCTGTTCCCTAGTGTACAAATAATCGTCGTTGGTAACTCTACCTCGGGATGGGCAAATGTGGAAAGTGTTGTTCCACAGTGTTCTCTCTTAGGCCCAGTACTCTTCCTGATTTATGCTCATGCCTGCATCAGCGAAGTGAAATGCGAGGCTCTCATGTTCGCGGATGACATAAAAATATGGACTGACGTCAAGTTCGATGATGCTGCAGAGAAGTTGCAGTGGAACAGCGAAAAACTGTGTGCTTGGTCGAACAGATGGCTTTTGAAGTTTAACGTGTCCAAATGCGTGGTTTTGCACCTGAACACCGGCCGCAATGCCTCTCCCAAACACCAGTACTATATTGACGGGACGAGGTTAGAAACTGTGGAAAGACACAGAGATCTGGGTGTATGGACGACCACAAATCTATCGCCATTAGAACACTGCAGAAAGATGGTCCAGAAGGCAACTAGTACTCTAAACTGGATCAGACGTGCATTTAAAATATTTCCTCCTGAACTCTTCGAAAGACTCTTTGGTGTCTTTGTAAGACCTCATCTAGAGTATGGAATGCCAGCAGCTTCACCATGGATGAGGAAGGATATCAACTTACTCGAACAGGTGCAACGCAGAGCGACAAAGATGGTCGACGGTCTAAAGCATTTGTCTTATCAGGAGAGGCTGAATTTGCTTGGCCTATTCCCTCTCTCTTATAGACAAATAAACTGCAGTCTACTCTGGATGTTCCGGATTGTTCGCGGCCAGGGTTGCTCATTAAGAGCAGAGGACTTCTTTGAGTTCGCCCGTACAAACCAACTACGCGGCCACGCATACAAAGTCGAGAATGAGCGTACGCGTTTAGACCGACGAAAATTTTCATTCAGCCAGTGGGTTGTCAGGCCGTGGAACTCGCTTCCAAGCGAGATGGTGACGGCTGACACAGTTTGTGTGTTTAAAAGAAAACTTGCTCGTCTAGTTTTCGACAGAAATCGGCTTGTACAGCATGACTATGCACAGCCAGTTTTGTAAAATCTGTCATATACAATCTTCCGCACTAATTTACAGTGACCCCATGCACTACGTTATGATTACGATTGAACTGTGACCCAATCACATTTTAAATGCCTGCAATTTTATTTTATTTTTGAGTATGAATCTGCGAAAGCACTGTACATAAATAGGGTCATCAATGGCTCTGCTTCTCACCCTCTAAATATACATATACATACATAGAAGATTTTATCGACGGGCTCGGCCTTGATTTCCTCTGTCCGTCGCTTATCACATTCTCGAGGCGAATTCGGAAATTTCTCTGATTCTTTGATGGGTGCATGAAAAGCTAGAGGATAGGTCATGCAGTTGCCTTCTTAACGTTTTAGTCTGTTAGAAGAGAAGGCAATAAAACAAGGGAATTCGGATGTTTTACTTAAGACTCCTACAAGCCACAACTCCTAAGACGCACTTGGAAACAGCTGACATGGCGTCAAAATGAACTGACGCATGGTTTCAGGGGAGAATAAAATGCCAACTCAATGAACCGAGATAGTTGTTAATGAAGTTCTTTCTTCCGAAATCGCAATTTAGCTAGGTCCGCACTGTGCTGGTTTTTTGACGAGGTGCCTGTAGGCAACAGTGAATTGATACATTATCACTATCGGAAAGGTCCCGTTTGAAAGTAACAAAAGGGGAGGCAATGTGGTCGACCAAGACCGGATCTAGAATGTGATTATCTATTGCTAGAGGGAGCAAACATAAGAAAAATTAATAATATCCCTTAAGTATTTTTTTGCCAGCTAATTTAATAAAAATAATTTTTATTCAAGACAAGTGGGGTCCTATCATAGCAAGTAAGAATAACTTTTTCATTAATTTTAGCATTTTATACGAGGTATACAGAAGTGTTAGAGTACTTAATTCAGAGTTTTTGAATAAGTATCATGTTAAGAAGAATTTTGAGCGAGCAGTAAAAAACTCCTAACATGTCAAAAATGAGTATGATTGGGTTAGAAAAACAGGAGGGAGAAAAACTCTCGCTCCTTAGTTTATAAAAAGCAGGCAGGAACGGACTGTATATGGCACTGTATGACGGAATTCATGTAGGGGTAAGTAGGCGGGTCAGGCAGGACTGGCCTGCATGTAGATCTGAGCAAAAAGATCGAGTCTGGAATCATCATGGGGGAATTCATATGCCGGATGAGGATATTCATGAAAAAGTGGCGAATTAAAAACCAGTATCGAGGCGATAGTAACCCAGAATGCGATCGGTTACATTCAGCAGAAGCCAGCCGAGGAGGGGGCAAGGGAGATGCGAGCAGACTTCTAGTATGTGGCGAATACAAAAGGCTTCGCCAAGAGCGTCCATAGAGCGCATTCTGTGAGGACACATCCGAAGATTTCAACAACTTCAAGTCTCAACGTGGCTGATTTTTTTCTCTTGGTGAAGTTGATATGTAAGCAGGAGAACTTACTACTTCTGGGTGACTTCAACGCTCCAGGAATAGACTGGAACATTCCCCTAACAAACGCCCCGTCCACGTCATTTGACCACAAGCTACTACAACTCTCCCTGAATGAATACCTCATTCAGCACATAAAATTCGGAACAAGAATGAGAGAAGGACAACGATCTAACTGTTTAGATCTCGTTTTCAGTAAAGAAGAAGAACTCATAAATGAAGTGAATCCACAACCTCCACTCGGTTTAAGCGATCATATTTCTTTTACCTGCATGTGCTCTCTCCTATCCAACCAACAACCAAAAATCAAGACGCGCAGAAATATTTGGAAGGGTGACTTTAACGCAATGAGACGCACTCTTTTGGAGGAAACCTGGTTGGTCAACACAGAAGATTCAGACGAATTTTGGCAATACTTTCGCGGGATTATAGAGCGTCTGATTGATTCCCATTGTCCAATAAAAATGACAAGAGCATGTATGCGACCGCCGTGGGTCAATCCGACGACAAAAAAGACCATGAAGAAGAAACAGAGACTCTGGAAAAAGTATTTGCATCTTCGAGATCCAAGGTCACTCGCCGAATATAAGGATCAGCGCAATAAATACCGCAAAGAAATACGGGTTGCTAGAAGTTCTTTCGAGCGTCGACTGATAGCAGAATCCATTACATGTCCCAAGAAGTTTTACGGGTACATCCGCAGTAGGAGGAAACATAGGGGCGAAATTGCGTGTCTAAAGGATAGCCTCAGAAACTTATTAGTTGAAGGGTCACAGAAAGTGCGATTACTGTCTCAGTTTTTTCAATCGGTTTTTACGGAGGAGTCCCTAGAAGACAATCAACAGTTTGAAATGGACCGAGACAGCCGGGAGCTTCAAATGCGCCAAAATATTGCCGTCATTAAAACCGTCGCCTTTTCCGTCGAAGAAGTCAGACGCGTCCTCAGTCAAATAAAACCTGATAAGTCTCCTGGACCCGACGGAATTCCCGGGCTGATACTTAAGGAGCT
>CACRXP010000333.1:457871-551625 GCA_902702965.1 Spirometra erinaceieuropaei | reverse complement strand
CACTGTGGAACAACACTTTCCACATTTGCCCATCCCGAGGTAGAGTTACCAACGACGATTATTTGTACACTAGAGGACAGAAAACTCCTGATCCACTTAAACATTCTCCCTTGAATTCCTACATCCCAGATCTTTTGTAAAAGTAGCCTGTGTGGGACACTGTCAAAGGCCTTCTTGAAGTCAAAAAATATGACATCTACTGGAAAACCCTTATCGGTAGCTCGTGTCCATTTCTCGTGCGAGTAAAGAACACTCGTTAGGCAGGAGCGCCCTGGACGAAAGCCGTGTTGGGCATCGCATAATATTTTATTCTGTTCCAGGTATTTCATCTAGTGTCATTTGATAATGCGTGTCAGGCAGGACTGGACTGTATGTGGCATTGAGTAAAAGGTTCTAAACTGGCATTATCAAAGCAGCATTCATATGTCGATTGAGGCCATTTATGTCAAAATAGCGAAACGGAAGCCAGTCTCGAGTCGATAGGAACCCAGATGCGGTCGGTTACATTCATCCGAGTCCATCCGAGGATGGGGCAAATGAGATGCGACCAGACTAATAGTATATGGCGAATACAGAAGGCTTCGCCAAGAGCATCGATGGAGCGAATTCTGTGAGGGTACGATGCATGAACTGAAATATTGGAAAAATTAACATTTATGGTGACGGATTCTAGGAAGCGAGACTAAGTCAGTTTATTAAGGGAATGAGGCTTTCGCCCTTGAGCTCCCTATTCATATCGATAAACAGAAATAAAGTCATCAATTACATCAGCAAATGCGAAAAGTTAAGAAGTTAGTGGTAAGTGTGAGCTAGGCGTAAACTGCCGCCGCTAAACCAATCATTATTATATGTACAGTAGGTCCTCAGGAAATGAGCATCTAGTTTGCACTTAAAGGATTTGACACTTTCGGAAAGAACGACGGCATCAGGGAGTCCATTCCATGCCCCGATGGCCCTTTGAGAGAAGGCGTTCCGTCGGACGTCCGAATGAGCCCGCTTCCTTTGCAGTTTGAACGGATGACCACGCAGACGGTCAGTCCGGGCCAATTCAAAGAATTCATCAAAGTCTAGGGCACACTCACGGCTTCTAACAATCCTGTAGGTTTGAATGAAATCGCCGCGCAGTTGTCTGTAATTTAGAGGAAACAGATTTAGTTCGGCCAGCCTGGTTTCGTAAGGCAAATGATGAAGATTCTTGACCACCCTTTATTTATTTCAGCTCGTTCGCCGATAGTGTAGTGGTGATCCCGCTACTTACCCCACGACCGTACGTGAGTTCGACTCCCGCTTGGGGCGAGTTTTTTGCACATTGTCCTGATGGTGTTTTGTCCACTCCCATTATTAATTCGAAGGATACACAAGGTATTCTAAGTACGGGACGAAGTATTTAAAGGTGTAGGAGAGGCGTTCTAACCCAGCCAACAATATGAAGCAAATAGCAAACGACTCAGCCGCTCTTGGATCAGGAGAGTCCTGCGGTGCCGTTGGCAGAGAACTGATACGAAGGAGTATGGTCGTTCCAAAGAAAGTTCTGTCGGAGTTTCGTGCGGATCGTTCGAGGAATTGCTAATTAAGCTTCAACTTCTTAATCCAAATGGGCCCGCGAACCGTCCAGTAGGCAGAAATCCCGGAAAAGGCAAATCACTCGGAGGTCGAAAATTCGAAACCGAATTCGAAAGGCGCGCCTAGACTACTTACAAAGGAAGGAAATGTGAACAGATACGGAAATTTAATGGCGGCATACTAAATTCTCGGTGGCCTTTTCTCAGTGTCATAGAAAAAGTTGTCTGGGAAGGATGTGGAAAATAAAAGTTTAATAGAGTCAGTATTCAGATAAAGGCGTATCCTTCTCCTTAAAGTGCGTAGATTATCTGAAGATCTTATATTTATTGGAAGTTTATTCCAGAGGGAAGTATATCTGGAAGCGAAAAAAGGGAGCGCTTAGAGGTGGAGGACGCTGGATGAGGTATATTCAGAGACAAATTGCGAAGATTGTATGGGCGACTACTAGGGGTAAATGCTGAGATCCGAGGAAAATTTGAACTATGATTAATGCGAACGAGGAGACAGAAGCCCGCTTCAAGTCTTCCAACCCATAAAAATTTTAGGTTAATTAGCTAACATCTCTCTGAGTAGGAGATACTGGGATGTTCCTTATCTAAAAGTTTTTTTAAGAAAAACGTCTTTGGACATTTTCAATTTTTAAACGACTGGCTTCATTCATAAAACCAAAGAATGGGCAACAATACTCGAGAATGGGAAGTACAAACATACGATAGAGCCCAAATTTAATTTCAGGGAGATAGAAATTGTAAGAAATAAAGCCACAAATCTGGGCAGCTTTGCTGTAATTCTGTCAGCGTGCGGCGAGAGATCAAGATTACTAGTGTAGCTTAAACCTAAATCCTTGATGGTGGTACATTCAGTCATAGGTGTTCCTTGAAAGACCACAGGTTGGCGTAGCCTATCAGGTTCAAAACACATATAACGACATTTAGACGGAGCGAATTCCATTAGCCACTTTGAGCTCCAAGCTGAGAGAGCAAGCAAGTCAGCATGGATTTTTCTCCAGGCAATGAAGGCTCGTAGATTTATTGAAAGAATATACACATTTGAGATCATTGGCATAAATAAAGTTTTGACGGTGTTTGATTACCGACGACATATTATTTATGTGAAGCAGGAACAAAAGAGGACCTAAAACGGTACCTTGTAGGACACCACTTACAATAGGGCTTTCACTGGAAAGTGAAGAACCCACCAAAACCTCTTGTTTACGATTAGACAGGTATGACCTGAGAAAGTCTATTTGTGGACTGCGAATTCCCATAGCTTCCAATTTAATCAAGAGTCTTTTATGTGGCACTTTATCAAAGGCTTTACTAAGATCAAAATAAATAACGACAACAGATAGTTGGTCTTAACGAAGAGAAGTAATTAGATTGAGAAACGACAGATGACATGTTTCGCAAGAGCGATCTGGTAAAAAACCATGCTGGGAAGGCCTAATTACTTGATTGGCTATGCAAAAGTCGGTTATTTTTACGGTGATAATTTTTTCAATGATTTCGGCGAGTGAGGGTGTTTTATGGACACCTCGATAGTTCTGAACGTCAGAACGACAGCCAGACTGAAATACTGGAATAATAATAGAAGTTTTCCAATAGTCAGGAAAGGAGACATTTAGGAGAAATACTGAAAAGATTTTGCTAAGCAGAGGAGGAAAATTCCTTAGCTGTTTTATCAAAGAGTTTGGGATATTGTCCGTACCAACTGAGTGAGAGTTAGGAAGATGGTTTATCAGTTTTTGAATACATTCAGGAGAACAATCAATGATGCTATGAGATGCATCAGACAACGGCGCAATTAAAGGGATTGGGTCAGTCTCGATGGTGGAATGTTTGGCAAAGAAAGAATTTAACATTTCTGCTTTGCCTGACTCCTCTGTAATGAAGGCATCTTTGGTTTTAAGCAAAGGCGGAATGACTTGGTGGGATTTAGAAGATGATCATTGACGGAAGATCTGAGCAACTGATTTAGAAGCATTCACGTCATTAATAGCTAAAGACTCTCTACGCCTATCTCGCTCGAGCCTCATTTTCGAAGCTAGTTCAAATATTTCAACGATTCTTGGATGAACTGTTAATGAGCTCACAGAAGGATCTTTAAACTGCTTCCACAACTTTTTTAGCCTGTTTTTAAGAAAGTGTGGGATAGCGGTGGAATTAGCACTCTATTTGACCATCGTCCGAGGATTAAGTTTAAGAAGACCTTCTGTTACGCATTGTAATAAATTGTTGAAATAATTTAGATCATTATTTGAAAAAATATTGTGCCAATCAAGAGTGCATGTAAAGTTATTTACTAATTCCTTGTTAACATTAGCAAAGTCAAAAATACTACGGTGTACTGTTGGCTTTGCGGAAATGGCAACTGGAAGGCGACAATGGACTAATGCATGATCACTTGCAAAATGGTCATGATAGAAATCCATGGATAAAGGGAAGGTGCCGTTAGTAAAAATGAAGTCTAAAACACTATCGTTTCCGGTCGAAGAGTGAACTAATTGAGGTAAGTTTGAAAAGTAAATGGTATCAAGCAGCTTCTGGAATTTAGGAGGAGAAGTATGTGTGTGCCAGTCAATTTCTGGCAAATTACAAAAGCCTACGATTATCTTGACATCGAAAGAAGTTTCTGCAATTTCTTCAAAGAGTTCACAGTGTTGGCTTTCATTTCCGGAGGAGCAAGGAGGATTATATACACATCCGACTAAGGCTTTCCTATTTTGCGGAAGGATTATCGAAGCAAAACATAAATTTCCAGAGAAGGAGGAAATGTTCAAGTCATAAAGCGATTGTGCAAGTGAGGGTCTTATGTAAAGAAGGCATCCACCGCCGCGTCTTTCGGCACGATCCTGGCGGTATAAACTGAGGCTATCTATATTAAGTGCCGAGTCTGAAATTAGAGAGTGAGCCCAAGATTCTCTAATGCACAAAACGTCTGTGTCAAACTCAACAGCTACACTTCTTAGGTGTGCCATCTTTTGCACGACAGATCTTGCATTGAGAGAGACAATACTGAGCGTATTCCTACTATGTAGGTTCCGCTCATTGCTACTTATAAAAAAGGAAGAGCCGGAGGTGGAAATTTAAGCTGTTGGAACGAAACAATTGGTGGAGACAAAGTTGCTGCTGTCTGCAATTTGTATAGCTTCTGCATGCCTCTTCTTAAATTTTCGTCAAAATTTATTCTTTCTTGCTATGGTCGGACCCGCACGGGTCTCGAAAAAAGGAAAGACCCAATTAGCGCCGGTCAACCTGCGTCCATAAAATCGTTATTGAGGGTGACCACGTCATGCTCCTTTATGAATACCGCTGATACAGTGGACAAATGGAGACGAATGGGTCTCGAATTGATTTCTAACAAGGAAATTTTGCCGCTATGAGTAGTGAATTATCGGTAGTGGACTGGCATGTAGCTTTTACCGGATATTCGGATGCTGACTGGAACACTTTAAAAGTAGTTGCATGTGGCATTATGCATCGAAACTGTCCAGAAAATAGAGTCCAGAAGACGAATCGTCGTATCCGGTTAACTCGAGACATATGGAGTAAGGTCAACCGGAAAAGTAAATTTTTTATATATTCAAGAGCGACAATGTTTTCTCCTATAATGTTAACCAGTCATACTCATTTTGTTTATTCGATAGGAGTTGTTTGAATGCTCGCTTATAATTCTTCTTAATAGACTACTGATTCAGTAACTGTTAATTAAGTATTATACAGATTTTGTATGCCTGTCCTAAAATTCATGTAAAAGTTATTCTTACTTGCTATAACCTGACCCACGCGGGTGTTGTATCAAAATTATTTATTTATATAAGCACTCCCTATATGAATGTCTTGAATTGCAGCCTTGCATTTTAGAACGTTTTGGGATCTGCTACCACAGGCAGACCTCAGGATTGCCCATCAAAACTGCGATTTCAGTAGACTAGTTTTTGTGTGCAGAAATGCTTCTTCTCCACCAGTCGTCAAGCCATGGAATGCCGTCTCGCAGATGTTGTGATATGACCGTAAGTCGAAGACTCTAATGGGAACCTTGACAGAGTTGCGTTTCGAAATGTGCAGGAATGAGGAGATATTGACGTCAAACATAAGACCCACACCGAACATTTCCCGATATTATGGGTCCATTAAAACTTACTCAGCCCAAATCTAGCATTTGTAAACTTCTTCTAATCTTTTGTTGAGCTAAGGCTCTTCCTTAACAACCAGTACTGCACTGAACTAACTCACATTCCGCGAGTGTTAATGGTCAAGGTGCTTATTTCGGTCTAGAGAAAAATGTATCGAACATACCTTCCTCTCCGAAGATTTATTTGATCGATTTGGTTGTGTCATCCAGCCCACGTGACAGATTTCTGGAGGAATGCGAGGTAAAATTAGAATAAATGAGAGTGAAAAAGTTCACTGGTCCCCCTGGTCGCACCATCGCGAATATTTTTCAGAATTCCTTGCCACTTTAGAGACACTGCTTTATTTTAAAATACGGAAAAAAGCAGACGAAGTGAAAGCACAAAGGTTTACTAGTTTCACTGGGCGCACTATCTCGAATTTTTTTTGAAATTCCTCGCCATATTAGGTACAGATATGCACTGCTTTATTTTATCTCACGTTTTCAAACGCGTTTCACCGCCCATCTCTCTTAATAACTGAGGTGCTTGATGTGAGTGCATTGATATTTAAACCATAGCAAAAACGAAACGTACCTTTCCCAAGTTGAGTGCTAATCACAAACAAATGAATTCGGAATCTGATATTTTCGACGTAACGGGTCGCACATGTGTTAGTTCGGTTACTGATAGCAGCACCGATACACCCTATCGGAATGTCATTGATCGGTTAGCAATAACAAGCTTAGTGTACAAAATGGATACAATACGCCCTACAACTTTCCTGTTTGGTTACAAAATTTTGCTTGTTTTAATACCCCATCACGTATAATGTTAACAGTTGTGTTATCGGTTGACCTTGACATAGGCCTTGAGGAACGTAGGGTGAGCCTTTGACTTCGTAGCACTCTGAAGCGGCAGATATCTGGTAACGTTTAATGAACTATCACGAATATCTTTATTATTGGATTTTTATACGCGCAAAATAAGCTTAATTTTTTATTTTATAAAAGGTAGAAGTGCGCTATCTAGTAGAATGATCTAAACATTTTGAGAGAAATAACACCTGCCTAGTGTATCGTTCTCTTTTAACCGGCGACAGTCGTTTATATGACTGCAGAGTCCGAATGAACAGAATTACCTGATATAAGTAAGACTGCCGTATGGTATTTTCAATGTCCAAATAACTGCGATACACTTGAACTTTTATGACAATATGTTGCCGCATCCCCGCTGAGCGTTCCACTATATATGATTGAATGTGCCCGTTAACAAAAACTAGCAAAAAACCTATCCATAAGAAACCAAGGGGTTTCGGTGTGCTGCTTTGTAAGTGGACTGATTAACTAGCCTGTGAATCACTGTACTGGTCCCCGTGAATGCGCAGCTGGAAGTCGGAAACAGACATTTTTGTAACATTCGCTTTGTAGAGCTAAGCAGGTAGAAGGCACTTAAAATATCACCCTAATGAGATACTCCGCGTGTCACGGAGTGATAATTATCACTCTATGTAACTGGCCTTTATATATTTGGTATTTACTTTCTCTCATTGCTGGCAGCGAACCAGCGGCCGCTTACACGGTTCAGAAACAGACTTGCCAGTAATCGGTCGAGGAGACAGAAGAATCTAAAGTAACAGATTTTTTGGGCTTGGTTGTATGCAACTTGCACTGTTGCTGAGAACGTAATAAAGGTTTTATTGCCCTAACTTGCTTAATAATAGGAAGTTATCCCTAGTTACTTGACGTCTCTTTATTGTAAAAAATGATTTTCACAAATATTTCAACGTTAAAGAGCATTTACCCTTAGTTATGTACTTTAATTATTCGAAGCACGTTTTTTCCGAGATAGTCAAACTCGGTTCAAAGAAAACTGACAATTATATGGCATTCTGAAAGTGTCAGCGATAAAAATAAGCAAAACTACAACGTAGGCAGAAAAACTGCAACAATATAGTAACTTTGGTAAAAAAGCCTTTAATACAACAAGACGACTTAAGCAGTGCTGGGAGACTTAACAAAGATGAAATGGATGTAGGACGTGGTTGCACTGGCAAATAAACGGTGGCTTATGGAGGTTCTACGTAAATCTGCTTTTTCCGGACTGAAGCGTGAACTTATTATAAAGCATTGTAAAGGTGCGTCGACTAGAAGAAAAACATTGGAAGTGTCATTTATAAGTTCGTCTGTCGTCATCAGACTTCAGTGCCACAATTTCAAAATGAGTGTTTGTACTTAAAACCCGAGTTGGTTTGACATCAACCAACACCCTCAGGCCACTGTAATCTGCTAGGATTGAGCGCGCGTTTGCAGCTTTATCATGTCAAATGGGCAGGGTGAGCAGACCGACATGTTCCAGTAAGCCATAGCGTGGCCTATCCCTTTTTTGTCCATGAGCATCCTCAGCGTTCACGTTAAACGAATTTAACTTTGGTCCATATGTGGGCCGTATTTAAAAACGATGGTGCGAAAGTAATATCGAGTAATTTAAAGCGTTTTTGAGCGGCGATCTCGCATGACTGCAGCGTATGAGCACGTTATTGTCCAAATGACAATTGAAAAGTTCCAAAAATTTATGAAAGATTGCAGATTTTTCTGAACGCAACTTTATCCTCTTTACTGCATTTCAGCTGCAACGATGGTCTCAAAAAACCACAAACACTGCAAACCACGACAAGGTAGGTCAACCATATTGTCGTTGCCTAAAATCATAATAACAACAGAACCTCGATCTTACCGTGTAATGCGTAATCAAAAGCCAGAACTGGCCGAGTTCTTTGAATCAGTGGACGAGCGGATGAAAAGGTAAGAAAACGTCTGTTTCGTTCCATGGCAACGACCGCGATTTTTATTTCAGTTAGCACAAACAGAAGTATTTTGTCTCGACCACAGTGACGATTAAATTTTTTGTTGGCTGAGATAACAACAGTTATTTGAAGTTCTAAGTAACTGTTGACTGTAAGATAAAAGATTTTAAGACAGACTGCGTTTGTTCATATTCCTGAATTGAAAGACAGTTTTCAAGTTGTTTTTTTCGGATTTGTGCGACCAGGTGGGCACTTTGCCCCATGGTCATTTTTAGCTCTAGTGCACCAGCTATTTCTACTGTGATGTTTGGCAGGACCCGTTTTGTTAGTGTACGCCTCAAAGCAGACCGTTTCTGTGAACATACAAATATTTATCATAAAAACATTCCTATGTTATGTTCAAAATTTTGTTTTTGTTTTTGTTTATCTATCACTCAACTCACATTAAGACTTACTTTGTAATAACACAGCTCTTAAAGCCTACTGAGGCCTGTGATAGTCATATTGCTCATCATGTATATTTGAGTGTATATTTGAGTGAGTGTCTAATGACGACTCTGCATTTTCTCTGAGTCAGTTTTGCTATGTCACCGTTTACGGTAGCCTTGAAGATGGGGAACACTATAGGCCAAAAGCATTTGATGAGATAAAAACCTTATACCTTGTAAATATGAATTGACCGAATATTTTCAAACTTCAACAGTCTGGCGGTCGCTCGAAAGCCCTACAAAGCTCGGAATGACAAAGAACTGACCGTAAAACCTGGCGACGTCTTTGAGGTTGGCTGACAGCTTTTTTCTTTCTTTTTCCTATAAATATTTTCATTACTGATTAAACAAAATAGTTTTGTGTATCCTAAATGATATTGGTACTTAACATATACCCATTAATCTTGGAGTATACAGTGACATGCGTTACATTATGTAAGCAGGGTGGAAGCAATATTCGTTGGAGCTTTTCAAACTGTCTTACAGGTTCTCGACGATGATGGCGCTTGGTGGTGTCTGCGTGCTCCCTCGGGCAAAACAGGGCACGTTCCAAAGTACCATTTGGAACCGATTTCTAACCCAATGGCCCCATACGGACGCAACTACGATCCTCCCACCGACCCAATTGTTGTGAAGGTTCCCGTTATTGTTAAGACATCAGTTCATAAGGAGGCGAGTGAGGAACCCGCTCGGTCTCGAACTCCACCAGCTAGGACCCAGCAGCAGCAGCGTCCGGTTACGAGATCGGCCTCACCAGCGCCAGCGTCAGCGTCACCACCACCACCACCGCCGCCTACACCACTGTCGAGGTCACTTTCGCAGATTCAGCCTACACTATCATCCAGCCGCCTAGAAAGATCACCAGAATCGCGACCTGAGGTTCGAACTTATATAAAGGAAATAGTTCGTCGGTCACCGGAGCCAATAAGAGGGAGTCGCTTTATTCGTTCAACTAGCCGCCGTCCACGCAGACACTCTGGCAGTTCTTCCAGTTCTGACGACGACAGTTCTAATTATGAAAACGAACCCAAAAAAAGTTATGCTCCACGGGCCGCACGTAGTTCGAGGGCTCAAACTCAGCACTCACCCGCTGGACGTAATTGCTCCAAGGTCCCTCACTGCTGCGAAAGTGCATCCTGCCATGTGCACTGTTTCCGGCACCCCTGTGCGATTCACTGTCCGAAGGAAAAGAAAAAATGTCAAACTCCGCCACAATCTCCTGCTAGGAGCGAGCAATCACAGCAGCAGCAGCAGCAGCAGGATAAACAACCGCAACAGGTCTTCATTATCCTTGAACCACCGAAGCAGGAACAGCCTCCCGAAGTGGAGCCACCGGAGGAGTACCAAGACGCCTGTCAGACCGCACCCATCCAGATTCTCCTCACTCCAGGCGGTCAGTTTACCTCCTCCATGACCGTGGCCCCTCAGTTCCCACAATATGGGCAGGCCCAACAGGCAGCAATGCAGATGTGTGCCCCGGCGACCATTCAATGGCCCTGTCAACCATATTACCCAACCTACGTATGAACTGCAAATGACGGCCTACGGACCTCATGTGGTGGATTTACCCCCCGCCCCGCAGAATGAGGTCGCAGACTGGGGGAGGGGGAGGGTAGAGGGACAATTACACCCTTCCTCGAACTCACCTCGTTCCCTTAGCCCTACCCGTCTGCCCTCATCAGATTAATGTGCCCACATATTTCTGTGTCCTTGAATGTATTCGCCTGCTCCCACTCACCATCGCCCAGTTTTACTCAAAGCCCTTTTTCTTAACCTCCCTACCATCTCCACCACTTGTGCTTCCTCTGTTTCCAGAACGGAATAACTGCACGCGAATACCATTATTTGCTTGTCAACTGCTGTTAAGTATGATAAAGCTAGTTGTTTTTACCTATCTATTTTGAAGACTGCATGATATTACAACACAGATTTCCTTTATCGCAGTGTAGGTTCAGTCGTCGTCCAGACAACTAGGCAGCATGCTTCTTTTTTTGGGGGGGGGGACATGGTGAGCAGCTAGGGTCAACTTGACTTATAAAAGATACTTTTCACCTAAATGGGTAAGAGAGTCCTTTCAACACGTCGCTGAGTCACTTACGTCTGGCATTTTCGTGCACGCCAGGAGATGTATTCGCTGACATACATGATAATGATACCATTAATAGAAATATGAACATGTGTATAAATAATGGGGAAACGAGCGTTTGCCGATCGGGTTGTGTGATATTTTCATCCCATTGTGTCCTGGGACCCAATCTAGAGGCTTCCTAGGCAGCCGACATGAGTGCCTTTAATGGTAAACCAACACGTATTTTTGGATTGTCTAAGTTCCGCAAATATTCCCATGTTAAAATTGAAAAGTCAAGTTGGCGAACGCACGTTTTCGGTAATTCTTCCTCAGGCCAATACAATTACATGAACGAATGAAAATGTACAAAATCAACAGTGTTTATAGATGCCTCAAGGGCTATTAAGTCACTAACACTCATCATTCCCACGCCGCCCGCATGAGAAGGTCGGCGGGAACGCGTTGAAAAGCCCACTGTTGAGACTGCGGAAAAGAAAGATGTATTCATAAGATTGCCTTTTTGAGGAGACGCAGAGAGCGAACTAGTCCGACGGCGCTTAACTACAGCTATCACGAGGGCATTCCCTGCGGCGAATTTACGCGTATGCTTCACAAACTCTCCCCTCCTACGTTTGGGAGGTAAAGACAGACTACCGTTGGAGGCCACATCAATGTGCATTTATTCATTCACTTGCTCCTGTGGAGCAGGATACATCGGCCGCACAACGAGACGCCTGGTAAAGAGAGTACGTGAACATATGCCCGCCTGGCTAGACAGAGGTGAGACCCGGTCGATTTCGAGTTCTATTCTCGCGCATTTAATCGATACGAACCACCGAGTCGATGCCAAGAAAGCATTTCAGGTTGTCTACCGGACACCAACATGCTTCTCTAAAGGCCGACGCCAACGGATACTAGCAACGGCAGAGGCAGTAGCTATACGGTTAGTGAATCCGGTGTTATGCTGTCAGAAAACTCTGACACAAGCGCTTTCGCTGCCGTGGCCAACGCCAACGCCAACCCAAAGTGATGAAGCCATGCCGCCTGAAATCCCTAATCACGATGATGGGTACTCCGTGTACTCAACCCAAGATCATTACTCAAAGACTCTCTTACCCCCCTCCCCTAGCCCTGACGACTAACACCCGCCGACCTTCTCATGCGGGCGGCGTGGGAATGATGAGTGTTAGTGACTTAATAGCCCTTGAGGCATCTATAAACACTGTTGATTTTGTACATTTTCATTCGTTCATGTAATTGTATTGGCCTGAGGAAGAATTACCGAAAACGTGCGTTCGCCAACTTGACTTTTCAACACGTATTTAGGGCACAAAACTTGTCCCCCGTATAGACAATCTACAAGCACATGTACGAAAACCTGAAAGAGGCAAAGTTGTCGCACGGCCAGTATTATGCAGACGACTCAGAATAAGGCGCCTTCTGGCGCCTATTTGAGTCCCAAAAATGGCCACAGAATGAGATCAAGTTTATATTTTTAAGGCATCACAATAAAGTATCGTCAAATATGCGAGTTACTGGGGCATTCGCTGGTTTGCAACTGTATAAAACCAACTTTCTCTTATGTAGGCCAGTGTCATCCTACCACAAGCCAATGCTGGATACCAGCCAGCCATATCAAAATAAACCGACTTGACGGTGTCACAAATGGTTGTTTGTCAAGCATCTGCCGGAATTTACTTCGAAACGGGATTACGTATTACGAAACGGACGTCCCCTGTAACACCTGGCCGCAAATATGTAGTGCAATTTTATTATTTAAATGGGATCTTCATGAATGTGAGGTTTGTAATGTCAGGGACAGTCTTCAGGTCTTACTCAATCTAAGCTCACGATTTAGGGATGCGGTCGCGTAAATTCGGCTTAGTTAGAATTGTTAGTGCTCAGACCACTTTTCACAGACATGGTGAAAAGAAGTGCTTATGTAAAGAACTGCCCTACCTCGGTTTCGAGGACTTCTTTGTAGATAAACTGCTGATTCTAATACTTTTTCGGCATAACAGCGGACTATTTTGGGGCTTTATTACTAAGCGGCCAGTCAAGAACGCCATACCACTAGGAACTTAAGGAAAATTCGAAGAGAGTTCAGATCCACTGGACTGAAAACAGATGAAAAAAGAAAGTGTGTATTAGCCGGAGGACCTCTTTTCTGAAGCAGTAATTCCGTACTTTGGACAGTTGGCAAGGGCTCAGTGAGCGTCTAGTATAAGCAAGCGTCTTGAGATCAAGGTGCTGCATTCAGAAGGAGTTGACTTTCTATCCCAAGTTCCTCCCTTGGGCCAATGATAAATGCATTTTCGGTTGAGATCAGAAGTATCGAGTCAAGTGGGGGTACGTTTACCGACCTGCGCCAGTCGTAGGACGAGAAAAGGCGTCCCGTTTCGCCTCGCAAGCCATCGCCGAGGGATAAACAGTCAAGAATGGGGGAATTGATATGCCCATCCGTGGTCAGTTTCCAGTCGACAGTCTGCCACTCAGGGGTTGGAAGATCCCGGAAGTTGACTTGTGCCAAGTCCGTTCCACATCCCTTGCCTTAGCAGTAAGTCACGTGTGCACAGGCAATTCATGATATCGCAGGATATGATATGAGACTCTAACTCGCAACCTTCAGTCATTAAGCCCTCTAACGTCCGCCGCTCTACCATTGAGCCAACGTATCTGTTGTCCTGTGGATTGGGACCGGGAATACTGTGTTGGATGTACGTTTAGCGATCGGTTTACGGGACACGCTTTATCACGGCGGAAAGTTGTACGAGAAAAACTCGAGTACAGCTCGATTTTTTCCGAAAAATTTCTTCTTTTTTCATTATACCTGCTCGGAATGCATACCACTTTACTCTAAACATATATATACATAAGCAATTATGGAGGGGCGCGCATCAATCGCATCACGGAACTAATTTGTCCTGTTGTGCCTTGGGACTCTCTCTCGAGACCTGCCAGCAGCCACGCAGCAGTAAGTGATAGAAGCAGAATTCACTGCTGAAAAAAACAAGAGAGACTAAAATGGTCACTTCTGGCTTGTTAGCCGTCGTCAGCCAGCCTTACCCAGGCCCATGGTTGCAGGTTCAAGTCCGCGTTTTTTGTCATTAAGCGTTATAAAAAATAGCATTCTATTACTGAGCCACAGACCCATTGTCCTGTAAGTTGCGATTAGGAATATCAGATATGCTGAAAGTGCATTCTGGTACTTGCTTTTTGACCCGTTTTGAATGACCGTCATTCGACCAATTCGTTAGACGCTCACACAAAGAAGCTTCAGTTAATTAAATATCGGTACTGTTTTGGCAGTATAGCGAGGTTAAAACAAGGTGGCAGCTTTCCCACTCTTTTCAGCCAAAGTTTCAAGTGTTTGAGGGTCACACGCTAGCTGAGAAGCGCAATTTCCTCGATCCCACCCTTAACTTTCTTCCTTGGAGGTCATGCCGAGCCAGCAGTACTTCCTGAAACTCTTGCACGTCTACCTGATTTTGTTGCTAATTGTACCAGACTGCGGAGTTAGGGAACCAAATATTTCCTATAAGTGAAGAAGAAGAGTGGTCGAGCATCAGAATGTTTTGTTTCTTGTCCTCAGCTTTTGGACTCGTGCAGGAGTCCATCGTCAGGGGTAGTAGCAGCAACAGAACAAGCGACAGTTATAGGGAATTTAGGCCATTCATCGATCGACGGCGCAAGGCTGGAGGTGACTGCGCAGGACTCCGTACCCCGGTGCCAGATCGAAACATCGATTGACTGAGTTCGCATCCGAGGCCCAGGCTTCAATCGATTCCCGGTCCGTTTTGTTTCCGGTGTGGGCGACTTTTTTGGTGGCTGAGAAGTTAAACTCATGACCAGTGTCGTAGGTGTGGGCGGGCACTTGTGGTAGTGCGTCGTTTTATCGTAGAACCAGCTTTAGTCCATGTATGCGCGATCCGAGCATGCGCCCAGTCTGGCCTGTGTAATTACAAGGACACTTTTGATAGAAGATGCGATACACCACTTCAGATTGCTCCTCGACCACCCTTCTTCTTCTTCTTCTTCTTCTTCTTCTTCTTCTTCTTCTTCTTCATATTCCTCCCTTTTACATACACCTAGAACTCGAACTCTCGCCTTCATCCCCAAATAGTTTCTTTTCTGCCTCAGACATTGGGTAACTGCTCTCCTAGGATGCATCCGACCTCCTAAGTGACAACGATTTTGAAAGAGGGGAGGGACTAAGACGGCATTTAGGAGCAGGAAGGCCTACTTTCCAGTGTCATCGCTTGCAAATCTCTGATATTGTACTCGCCGTTAAAAAAAAAGTTTCCGAGACCGGATATCGACAAATGGACATGCGCAATCATTTAAATGACGTACAGTGCGGTTAGGTGGCAGTGTTGTTCAGCGATCTGAGGCAACAAAGTCATGGATGATTATGCTTGTGGTCGTCCATTCCATACTCGTCTTTTCAATTAGACTCTCCTGACTGGCAGCCGACAGGAATTCCAACCTACTGCACCGTCTGGAAGCCAGCAAATGCGATACAGTAAGTTGAAGCAATATTTCCCCGGAATGAATTTAAAGCAAGCAAGGACAGCAGAATTTAATGGTACCAGAAATTTTCGCGACGGCTTCCCAACTGCAGCCTGCCTAAATGGCTTCTAAAGCAGGAGAATAAGATTCCACGGTCTTCTATTACAAAACATCTCCTTGATAGTGGTCATTCGGCTGACCCCAAAACGTCTTTTCGGGTATTAGTTCGAGCACAAACTACTTGGTTATTGCGCTACCTGGAGGCAGCCCTATATATGGCGGGAGAAACCCGACCTATGTAAACAGTTAGACCACGTGGTCAACCTCAGTTTGCCCTCGTAGACCTGAGCCCCTTTTGCTTTTCGAAATCCCTTGGC
Source organism: Spirometra erinaceieuropaei (assembly GCA_902702965.1). NCBI lineage: Eukaryota > Metazoa > Platyhelminthes > Cestoda > Diphyllobothriidea > Diphyllobothriidae > Spirometra > Spirometra erinaceieuropaei. The sequence goes on along the minus strand of CACRXP010000333.1, from coordinate 535,703 downwards.
ATGTTTACTTGCCCATTTTCAGTCCTATGTTGCATTTTGAAGTTATCATTTTATTGATTAGTCTACGCGCAGTATACGTTGATCTTGCTGTTTTACATTGATTTTCACTGTCGAAATTCAAACCCCTGTACCTTTCTCACTTGTTATTTTGTTATGCAACGACAGGCTGCAGTTGAGAAGCCGTCGCGAAATTTTCTGGTACCGTTAAATTCTGTTGTCCTTGCTTGCTTTAAATACAGTAAGTTGACTACCCAAGCAGGATTTCCTATCCCAGGATTTCTTATCCCACCAAGGCACCGAGTTCTTCACTGTTGGGGCAATATTAATTATTCAAAATCTGCCAAAATATCTACGAAATCTGACTTCGTCTTTTGCCAGACTACACAATGCTAGGGCAGACAGTTTACTGCAATAATTCGGCATTTTAGGTGTTTCACCTTTGCATAGGGTCTAGAATTTAAGAAAGCTAAAATATGCATTACTAGACCTGACCTTCTAACTGGGTGTTATTAGACTGCCACTTGTGGCCTCGCCAACTAGAAAAGCTGCAAAGTTTCGCGGATCATTCAATGTACGCGCCTGTAGACTGGAGCAAACGGCGCCAAACGGCAAATCTGTCGCCGAATGTCTGAGCCTGCACCCACCCTCAGCTTTGCGAGTCAAAAGATTGACTGCGTTTAGGTCCATCTTTTAAAAATAGACATGCAGTTCATCCATACAGAAAGGCGACGAGCTGTGAGTGCAACTCCGCGGATAGAACAAAAGCGGTGAGGCGGTGTAGCTCTCAGGGCAGACGCCTAGAGTAGAGTCAGTAATTCAAGTGGAATATGGCGGCTGACCAGCAGACCAGCATTCATGAGCGCCCAAAACTGTACTTTTATAGATAGGACATTATCACACCTTCTTTTTAACCTGGCACCGATTTCATCCTCGCTTCTACTTGCAAGATCAATCATGTATAATGTGTAGACTCTGGGATAGTTCACTGGAAATCGATAGAATTCTTGAGTGGCTAACTGAAACTTGAGAGCGTATCCGTTAACGCCAGTGCCAGTCGTAAAGTTTTCTATGGCTCTGTCTGTCACTCATTAAAAAGTGGCAGCCGCAAGAACCATGAGAAAGGAAATAATGTTTTAAACATTAGGAAGCATAAGAGCCGACCGCTCCGCATTTCAGAAAGAAGGAAGTAATGGGTGGAAGGAGGGAGTGTAATTCAAAAGAATGCGGCAAGAATTGTAATTGCGAACTAAGATGCCTCTGTGGCAGATTTGTGGTGTGAGACCCAGAGTCGAGTTTAAATCCGCGAAAGTAGCTTGCCCCAAATGTTCTCAGTAGGTCAAGTAGAATCAGTCAGAGGATGTTTTGGGTACGATGGATGTCTGCTGCTAAGATAGTAATTTGTAGTTGAGGAAAGTTGGACTTAAATTTTGGTATGTACCAAACAGAACAAGCTGCTATGGCTACCTCACTAAGCCCAGTGTGTTTGCATCCAAAGGCACTTTTAAGCAGGGTCAAATAATCCAATCTCCCGGGGGGTTTCAGGTTCGCATTCGTGATAACAAACAGCAAATATTAGGAATTCCAAGGGCGTTGCAAATTTGCTAATCTCTGTACGTTCCCCGTGATGGGAAAACACGCTCATTCCAAAGGCGGCCTTCTGATAACCCACAAATACTGGGATTGGGCGATAGTCCTGCATGCTCTAAATTTGACGAAGCGACCCTGCTAACACGTCTCTGTCCAGTGGGTGAGCTCAAACAGGGGTGAATGGGGCCATGGTCCCACTCCCAAAAACGTCTTTCTACTTCCAATTTTTTGAACGCGTAAATAATAATATCGTAATTTTTTGTAGTACATACAGTGTGAGTACTTTCCTTGCGCAAATCCAACCCCATACACACTTATACAATCAAATTACCTTTAATTATTTACTCCTAGAAAACGTGGGGGACGACGACACTGACTGAGATCAAAACCGTTGGCCGCATTCATCCGCGCGATTCTAAGATGGTCGGTGAGCGTTCTGCTACCATTGTATATAACCGATCGCAACCCACAGGGGAACGAGCCCGTGGATCAGTGGTCATAAGCGTTGGACATCTAACCAATAGGTCCCAGGACCGAGTCCCAGGTGTTACATATATATATATATATGCAAATAATGGAGGTAGTTTGCATTCCGAGGCGATATAATAAAAGGAGAAGGCTCGTCGGAAAATCGAGGTTTACTCGTGAATTTTCAAGTCGGTTACACCAACCCGTCGTCAGACGAAAATGAAAAGTGTGAGAGAGATAATCCTACTGGGGAGCCAGGGGGACATCGAGGTTACATCGACAAGAGAGACGTTTACGTGTGGGGGTGAAGAACGTGTTTGGATAGGTGGCGGACGTTAGGGGAGGTGTTGGGGGTTTCACACATGGTTCACTCTGTGGGGGAGGTGCTGAATCCGTGATATTCTACATGGCCGGACATGGATTAGCAGTTGGTGTCTTAGGATGGGCGCAAGCCGGCGAACCGTGAACGTAAGCCTTCGTAGTGAGCGTTCAAGTCGACATGGCGGTTGATGCTATTGCTATTAGAGTGCCAAGCTTCTAGAAACTCTCGCGCTTGTTTGGTGTTGGCACTAGCGATCACTTCGGTTCCCTCCCAGTTGAAGCGGTGATCACACTCAAGGGAGAGCGCAAACACGAGAGACAAGGGGTCCTGTCGGCGGATAGCCAACTTATGTTCGTTAATGCGGGTCCCAAGTCGTCGGCCGGTATGCCCAACATAAACGCTAGAGCAGTTTGCACATGGAATGCGGTAAATGACATTTGTTTGCTGCTCCTTCGATATGGGGTCTTTCACCGGGATAATGTCGTGCGCAATGAAGACGCCGGTTTGTGGGCGATGGAGATGCCGAATTGATTTAATTGTCGAGCGATCGCTTCGGAAATTCTCGGCATGTAGGGCAGGGAATAGAATTTCCGTGATACCCTGTCTCTGTTAGAGTCGACGTTTTGTGGTTGTTGCAGACGTCTGAGACAATTTTTCACAAAGCTCACCAGGTATTCGTTGAGTCGGAAAAAGCGATACAAGCAGGCCAGTTCATCTTTGAGTAAATCGGCGCTACCGCATTAACGATAGGCCCTGTGGAAAAGGGTCCGAACACAGCTTCTTTTATGGGCTGCTGGGTGGTTATTCTGATAGCTCAGGATGATCTCAGCGTCAGAGCTTTTCCGATGAACGCTTGTTGCGATGTCGCCGTCACTGAGCTCTTGTATGCTCACGTCTAGGAACGGGAGGGTGCCTCCTTTTGCTTCTTCACGAGTGAATTGTAGCTCTAGGAGGGCGTCATTCAAGCTCTGCTGAAATCGCTCAGCTTCACAGGTCTTAACGATGACAAATGTCTCATCTACGTATCTGCGCAACGTTTTTGGTTGGAAACTTTGAATAACATCTTTTTCTAGTCGTTGTAAGACTAGTTCTGCAAGTAGCTCCGAAATTGGCGAACCCATTGGGGTGCCCTTAACCTGCTGGTAGTATGTGCCATCGAATTGGCAATAGTTATTGAGGCAGAGCTTAAGCAATTCTACAACGTGGTGTGTTGGAAGGTCGATGGGATTGTCTCGTAAGCGTTGGGCCACGCTCTCAATGGCAAGGTCATGTGGTATGGAGGAAAACAATGCGACAAGATCAAATGATAGAATGCTTTCATCAGGACTTACTTTAAGACCTTCAATCCTTTGAAGGAATGCCTGAGAATTTGTGATGCTGTATTGTGATCCATCAGCGAGGTGCTTCAGATGCCTGTAAAGCCATTTGGCTAGGTTGTATGTGGGCGATCCGATGAGTTGCACTATTATCCTCAATGGTGCATCTGGTTTGTGCACTTTTGGAAGGCCATATGCATGTGCGATACGGGGGTCACTGAGAGTCATAAATTTAGAGTCATTTAAATTAATCAGCTTCAGTCGAGCCAGTTCATTTACCATCTTCTTTATAACCGCGGCCTGCTTCTTCGTTGGGTCCTCAGCAAGTGGTGCGTAAGCTTTCCTGTCATTAAAGACAGTGTTTGCTTTTCGAACGTAATCAACCTTGTCCATGATGACGGTTGCGCCTCCTTTGTCAGCAGGTACAACCACGATACTATGTTAGGGGGCGCTCACCGATCGTTCATACGGAACTCACTCGTTCCGTTGTGTCTTACGGACTCTCTCTCGAGCCCAACCAGCAGCCGCGCAGCGGCGCATGATATATAGGCAGAATGATATTACCGACAAAGACAAGGGAGACTGGAATTGCCATTTCTGGCTTATTAGCCGTCGTCAGCCAGCCATACCCAAGCCCGAAGTGTGGAACACCCGTAAGGCACAACGGAACGAGTGAGTTCCGTATGAACGATCGGTGAGCGCCCCCTAACAGTGTATATTCCCGATCGAAAACCGACAAAGCAACGGGCTCGTGGCCCGGTGAGTAGAGGCGTTGACTTCTAAACCAACAGGTCGCGAGTTCGAGGCTCGGGTGTTCCACAAATCGGGCTTGGGTATGGCTGGCTGACGACGGCTAATAAGCCAGAAGTGGCCATTCCAGTGTCTCTTGTCTTTGTCGGTAATATCATTCAACCACGATACTGTCATCAGTCTTCAGAGATCGCAACCCCTTTTCTTCATCGACGGTCAAGTTACGGTGACGTTTCCTTTGTCGAAGAAGACCACTGGCACAACTGCGTATGTCCGCACGCACGTCTTCAGGGATGGCAGAAGCCAGTAGGATGGATTCAAGACTCGCTAGGAAGTTTGTTGGTGCTGCATCGGTATGATTGAATTTAAGTCCTTTAGACAGTAGGCTTATCTCGGCGGGTGTTAGACTCCTTTTCGAAAGTTTAACGACTCTCACAGACATGCTGCACTTGTCAGTAGGACAGAGAAGGGATTGCAGTTTATCATTCAACTCGGCTCGCTTCTTCATTCTGGCATCTGTTGAGGTCGCATTCATACGTTGTAGTATGGCTTCGAAAATATTTTCTCTGTCCCACTTTGCGTTTAACAATGTGACTTGTAAAGTTAAAAATATGGCTCAAATCCACTGGCACAATTTGTGAACTCCATGGGGTCTCTTTAAATATCGTAGAAAAATGTACGATTTTCCGTACGCGGAAAATATACGGTCTGTAGTTTGGAAACCCTGAACTCAAGCGTAACGACGGGTCGGGTTCAAAGTTATTCGGGATTTGGAAAGGTCTTTAAAACCGAATTATATCCTTCCTTCGGGTATAAAATCGGAAGAAGAGGTAATTTCCTACCGAATGAGCAGGGGAATGAATGTTTTTGCGCATGTTTTTCATGAAATATAGTTGTATTTTTAAGGGTATCGAATATCAGTGAGAAAAGTGCATGCTACTTATGCAGTCATTTTTTACAGAGTATAGTTTTTGCAGGCAGTCAAAAAGAAGTTCGTTCGATGACCGGCATTCTGAAGTATTTGATTTACTGTAGAATTATGTTGCATGATGATTAGTTTTACAATCCAAAACGCATTTAGCAATTTCGGTTGACATTTTATGAGTCAGTCCACCTACTGTATATGTATGCTGGAGCCGAGCCGCAGGTGCTCCACAGTTCGGGGTTTAGTAGGTCCGACTGACGACGGCTAATATGCCGGAAATGGCCATCCCGGCCCCCCTTGTCTTTGTCTGCAATGCCATTCTGCTTATGTTACGCGCCGCTGTGCGGCTGTTGGACGGGCTCGAGGGAGAGCCCCGAGGCACAAACGGCACGTAGCGCGATCGATGAGTGCTCTGCTACCACAGAAATTAATATGTCTGCACGATTGTTTTGGCGTTCGATTTGCGTAAGGAAATACCCACGTTATAAGTACTGAAAAACGTTTTCGTATTATTTATTGAGTATGCCCAAAATGAAAGGTGAACGACTCCCCGGACGGGGCTATGGTCCACCACCGATTCTGTCCATGCCCTTATGATGAGAAAATGTGCTATCGGGGTTGTTTTAGACGCATGAAATTTTTAGTTGACCGATGGAGCCTGCCTATGTTATTTTACATCGGCGGAACAGGTTTCTTACAAGTGACCGTGAATTATTCGAACCACGGCTGGTAGGGCATGAGACACGGCTTAAGTGATCGATGACCGACTTGATCTATGCCCAAATGTCTGGGCGTTCCGATGTTGGGGCTGAGGTACAGCTGGCTAGTGATAAACAACATGCCTTAAAGGGCAGCCCTACTTCTGCTTGCCTTTTTTGATACTCTCTTCATGCTTATTTTAGTAAAGAAGGTAACAAATTAGTCGAAACTGACAAGACGATAACAATGTTTAATCCGGTAAATGCTGTCTTTCCATTAAGAATCACAACAGCTATCCGTGTGTATTTTGACTGAAAAATAACATCACTTTAGTGGTATACTATTTTTTCAGTGGTTTCCGACAGAATGTAACAAAGATAGTTCCTTTGTTGAAGAAAGCCGGCAGAGAGGATGACGGACAAACAACTCCTGTGATGAAAAGAGGTCACAATGAGAACGCAAGGGCTTCTCTTGATGGTATCGAACCTTAGAGGTCAGTGCTTATCTTACAGTACAAAACGAAGCGGCTAGATTAAATAAACTATTTATGAAGAAAATGAATGGCGATAAATGGAACCAAGAGATGCCACTCCAGTCCGATTCTGTAGTCTGTCGGAGATGTGAAAAACAAACGTTCAACTGCGGCCAAATGTTGTCCTAAAAGAGATCCATACTTACAGTTTTTCAGTGTGTACTCTCAAAACTGAACATCAGTCATGATAATTCGACGCTGAAGAACCGAAAATTCCTTTTAAACATATGCGGCCAGACGATTCAACCAGACAAGACCATTGGGTCTTTTAGCTTGACGTTGCTCTCATTCAATTAATTGAAGCTGGAACAACAAAACTGGAAGGAAAGGACGACGAAGCGTGAAGTTGCCTGAAGTCTGAGAACCTAATGCAAGCTTTTCGAATTTCGCTAACGTATTTGTTTATAGCCTTGAGCAGACAAGGAGGAGGCCAACGAGTTTCTAAATCTTCAGTTTATTGTGCAACAGGTCTAACACAAAGAGTGATTTCAACCGACGGTCATTTTGCGTCATTACGTTAACGCACAGGCCGTTCATGAAACTAAAGAACCGATTAAACTCCAATGAGTAGTCTGGTGTAGCACATCGATTCCTGTGTCTAAACCGTCCTTCCAAATTCGCAGGTCTGTTTGAAGTCAATCTTGAGGTCATTCACAGGCAAGTACAAAATGGGGACGCATCGGTTGACGACCACTCGCAAATGACGGGCCACACCCTCGAAACGGCTCACAGATTTGGTCAGGCCGTCGCCCAGGTAATTGATGAGGCAGAAGGTTTTTGGAATCTTGGGAGTCTCGTGGGAATTCACTCTACTGTCATACAGAACTTGCGCCCGCAAACCGAGTCATGTACATTCGACTGAAGCACTGATCGCTGATTGGATAAGGTACCTTATAGCTATCACTCGTCCCTCGACTATCATCTCTGGCAGAGAACTGCAGGAGGAGATCGAGAGCTGTGAAACGTCAACAGAATGTATCCGGCACTCCACTAGTCTCCCTCCATCATACTCGAACACGTATCCTGACCTTCAATATTCATTTCTACTTGCAAAAATGTCTGAATGAAAGCTAGGTGTGCTTGTCGAACACCTGGAATTCGCATTCTGACATTCCTATAATGAAATGACCACAGGTATCACAATCTCTTTGCAGATAATCTCACCTGATTCACGTGTGAACCTCCACTCCATGGATGTCGAGATTCCCCTAGTATGAAACTGAAGTCAGACAGAAGTCCGCTAAAAACGGTGTGCTTCGTGAGCTGTGAGAATGAGTGAAAGGCACAAACAGTGGAATATTTTGTATTTGAAAAAAAACGCATTGAAGAAACCGAGGTTTGACATTACCAACAAAGACAAGGGAGAGTGGAATGGCCATTTCCGGGCTTATTGCCGGTCGTCAGTCAGCCATACCCAACCCTAAAGATTTTTGTACAGCTCGGGTTCACGTATTTCAGACAATGCCCACAGTAACCTAGGGGTAGCTGGGCGTGGCTTAAGCAGTACTTAAGAAGATCAAGTAGGTTGCGCACCACTCGGCTTGACTGCGTAAAGAAGAAGGCAGTTGCTCTGAACTGCATGCAGCCATCTGCTAATCTGACAGCGGAAATGCTCACTAACGAGTCCTCAGGGTGTTTTTATGCGCGGTGAAGTGTGCTTTTCGTGTTCTCATTTTGTAAGTGATGATAGTCCAAACAAGACAGCAAGGGTGTGGTGTGTAACCCGTATGGGGGGGGGACCGTAGTTAGCTACAGACCTAACGCCAACCATGGCTGTGCCTGAAATCGGGAATTTCTAACCCGTAAGCGTTTAATGAAAACTCGGATATAACCGTAACATTAGGCCAAACACTAAAACCCCAACCTAAGCCTCCAGCATAAATCCAAGCCATGTCCTTAACTTGATAACCCAAGTCCCAAGAATAACCCAATTAACACCAATCCTAACCGTCGGCAAAACCCTAGCCTTGAGCCCAAGACGGGCAAATTGAATGTCAGTTACGCTATTAGAGGTCAAAATCCGCTTCCCACATAAACCCTTTCCCGACCTACTGTCAGGCAAACCGTTATGGAGCATATCTAACTAGGGAAGACGATGAGGTAGGCTTTTGACAAACCACCCAGGGGGTTACACACCGTACGCTTGCCAAGAAGATTAAGAAAAACGAGGGTTGCCCTTCCTATTTAACAAACTGACAGCGTTGCATACGGCCGAAAATCAATCCCACATGCGTAATACTATTTTCAAACTGGATATCAGCATGTGATATTGGAAATAGATGCCAGGCAGAAACAGGTTTATTATGCTGTTAACGGTTCGGAGTGCTAGGAATAAACGTGGAGCTAGGGAGGGGGGGGGCAGGCTGCAGGGAGATTGTGCGCCCAGACACAGGTATCCACAGCGGCACCCAACGTAAAAGGAGAGGGGGGAACTAGAGATGCCAAAAAGCAACTTGTCGTGGGGCTTGCCGCAAGCCCCTCTTAGCTCAAGGACATCGGTGGAGTTGAAACAGCGCGAGGACTAACGAAATCGGAGCGACATCGGACTAGATAACTTGCCATATAGGACTGCACACAACCAGTCATGACGACGCCCCCACGGAAGCTTCTGCAGAGGTATAGTGTCAGAGTCGACGGAGACGTCCGCGAAAACCCACGGAGACTCAGAACCCATTGCTGACTGGTCCCAACAAGCCTGCATAAACTGAAAAATAAGGGTAAGGCTTCAGCCAAATGCACTTCCGACTTCGTGTGATCGACTAGCCTTCTTCTCCTAGAGGGCGGCACTTTTCATACCCACTATTGCACAAAATTCGGGGATGGACAGGTAAAATCCTGCAAAGGCGACTTTACAGACTTCGGTGTCTGTGCTGGTTCTTGGAATTTTAGCCAATTATCACCTGAGTAAATGCCCACACCCCCCCGCCGCAAGCATCACGCCACAGTGGTACTCGGTTTGAGTCGACAGGACGACGGGTGACTAACGAGATTTCAAAGAAAGGCGTCGCCATTTTGCGCATCCTTGTAATATCAGATGCAACACAGCGATCTGGGCGGCTGCCGATTTATACATGTCACCGACATGCATATGTGCATCGTCATGCTGTGAGGCTCGAAAGATGTAGTATTCCCCCCCCCCCACGAGCAGCTAGTTGCTGGAGCCTTAAGTTACCAAGTTCTCACTTTACTCGTCTTGAAGGTGAAGTAGACGAATGCAAACCAATAAGTAAAATGCGATGGGGACAAAAAGTCAGCTGCGTTGTACGCATTCATTATAAACATGTTTTCAGGCTTGGTAGTTGCTGAAGGTACCACACTGATGCACCAGGACGTGGACTTTTAATTCAGAGGGCAGGGGACCCAGGGCGTGTTCAGGCCAAGTCCTAAGCTGACGTTACCATAAAGCCTGCAAATAACTACGTTGACTAGGAGATAGGGGGATAACAGTTCGTCATCGTCAGCTGTCCGAGAAATGCTGTGCAGTTGAGGCTTTAACAGTGGTTAGATGGTTAAGTTCTCCTAAACGGAAGTAGTATATTAAACATATTTATTGCCGGGGGTGGGATATTTGGCCAAATTTAAGACCAACCGTCAGCTGATCCGCATTTTTGTGGGTCTTCGCGTGAGCCCCTATTTGAATGATTCGCCGGTTCTCGACGAGGATGTCCGCAGACCCAACAGCCGTGTGTTGACGGACTGTTTAGTTTTGTTAGCTACTGCACCCAACCCCCGTGCCAGATGGCCGGAAGGGTCGGACGACCGACTGATGCATGGGCAAGAGAAGATGGATTGAGGTTTAAATTTGGGAATCCATCCCCACGGCATATCAACTCCCTCCTCACTAGGATGAATCTAATGCGATAAAGGTTTTAATTTGGATGATTCCCGACCGACGGAATAACTCCGTCCTCGTGATCAGTATTGCGTGTACAGTGAGTGACCGATCTCATGAAATGTTGACTGAAATTCTGAAATGCGTTTTCGATTGGAAAGGATAACTTAGGCGCGATTGTAATGATGATTATCTTGCGGCATAATCATACAATATTTCGGACTCGACGGAATGTCAGCATTTGAAGACGCTGCGTTTCAATCTTCCGTAGAAACCGTACTAGGTAAAAAAATGACTAATTATGTCTTGCAAATTCAAATATACCTTATAGAACCCATGAACAAAAGTATCCTTTTTCAGTCGTTTGATAGAACATCGCGTCTTCTTTATATTTATACTCAAGAAAAGAGTATAATTAGTTTATAAAAAATTTCTAATTATGAGATTTTTTAAAACTGCTCAGTGCCCATTCAGATTGCATCGTTCCTGGCCGTTTACCAGAGCTCCCCATGAAGTGCACAACATAGTCCGCATCCATTGCAAAATTGTATGGACTGTGTATGCTATCTTTTTAAAGGGATAGAAAATATGTGATTTTCTTTACGCGGAACGCATGCACCTCGTATACTAAAACCGCTGAGCGCTAATGTAACGACTGCTCAGGCTCCAAATTATGCGGGAATTAGAAAACTTTTTAAAACCTTATTATACTCCTTCGTAGAGTATAAAATATAAATAAGACGTGGTTCTCTATCAAACGACTGATATGAAGCATATTTTTGTTAATGGTTTCTGTAATGTATATTTGAATTTGCAAGACCATCGAAAATCAATGGGAAATGCATGCTGCTTAAGTTGTCGTTTTTCACCTAGCACGGTTTCTACGGGAGATTGAAACGCAGCGTCTTCAAAAGCTGACATCCTGTCAAGTCCGAAATATTATTTGATTATGTCGCAGGATAATCAGTATTGCAACTGCGGCCAAGTTATCCTATCTAATCGAAAACGCTTTTCAGAATTTCAGCCAACATTTCATGAGATCGGCCACTCACTGTGTTTTGAATGGCTGGCTGGAGGACTGGGAGTCCAGTTGAACAGCTCCTTTCTGCTGTGGTGTTTATGGCACTCCCACACGTGGGAGACCCTAGCCGCCATCCGCGAATGTCTGGTACATTCCGCGGGGGTCAGGCCGCGTGGATGCACCCGAGCTCACCTCCGGTCGCCCTGAAACTGCCTTGTCGTATGTACCAGGAGGGTGAGGGAAAAGAGAGTGCGATGGACGCTACGAAAGTCGACCCCAGTTCTAAGCTCACTATGTGGACGTCATGACTGTCAAACTATCTTGACTTACGTCGCCTTGTTTTTCGTCCGTTCTCGCCCCGTCACAGTTGGGTTGAACATCCTTGACATGATAGGCACCTGAATGACAAGACCGCCTGCCTCTGACAAGGCGCGTTTCCGACAACCCACCTTTCTTTCCTTCTACGAGGGAGACTAAAACCTCTTGGCATTTTGTAATCTTCAATGGCCCCTTACTTTTTTTAGCAGGGACTCTCTGCCTTGAAAGCGCATACGCTTTGCCTGATACAGTGGTGGAGCTCTACACACGGATTTACGGAATTTACTCTGAGTGTTACGACTCCTTCAGATCATTTTATCGTCATACGTGTCCGCGTAATGTTGAAAATCGGATTTATGTCCTTGAAAGAAGAGGAAGAATTGTGAAGGTTAGTCACAACACCTCAGAATTGCCTTGTGTTTCTAATTTGCGAACTGCTAGTACTGTGCAATTTGTGGCATAATTCCCGCCTCAAATGCGACAGACCACTGCCGGCAGGTTTTGGAGTTCCAAGGCAGATGTTGGCGCTGTGCTGAGGTCGGCTTCTATGCACTCTCTACTTTCAACGAATTCCTGGAGTATGATAAGGCGTGTGAAAAATGGGTGACATAGTGGACTCTTGAGTACCAACTTTTCACACGATTTAGTGATCACTATGGAAGATAAGAATTGGAGCACAGATGTCAGCCCGCCGATTGCTTTGCCACAAAGACATAATGAAATATAGTTGGGCGTCTTTTTTCCTTCATTTTGGGTTAGGGAGCGAGAAAATGTGAGAAAAACCGGAAGAATTCACATCACATCCTTTTCGATGCCGATGATGTTTTTGTCAGCAAAGTTTCAACCGGCGTTAGACCATTTGCTGGAAAGTTTCGCGTCCCATCAATCATAACCTAACTCCTGCGAAAACAACCAAAACGGAAGACGCCTACACCTATTAATTTGTTGGTCCCCTGCCAGCTTTGAACACAATGTTCCTTCTACCAAGTAGATCACCGGGTAGAATTCTTGGAATCGTTTCTGTTAGTTAGAGTTATATTGGGGACGAATGAGGCGTAACGTGAGAAGACAGTGGAATTAGGGTTTTGTACGATCGCAGTCCGTCGGGGTCACCACAGCGGTTTAACTCCTTTCTCAGTCATTCGGGCTTGTGTCCCTGTCCACGCTGTTTGTCGGGTTCACCGGTCAACAGACCCATCTAAATTTAGACAAGAATTCCACTGTCACAAACATATACATGATGCGTAGCTTAGGTCCGTTTTTGTTGGCCTGATTTCATTCCAACAAGCGTCAAGGGACGGATGGTCAAGATATAGTTCTAACAGCAACAAAACTTACTCAGGAAGCAGTCTGCAGTTACGGATCAACGAGTAATTTTTTCCGATATGACAAAGTTCCTCTGAGAAAGTTGACACCACTGGAGACTCATTTGGCCAGATCGCAGTTGGTAGCCAGGTCCCGTATTAAAGGTGATGGGGGGGTTTGTTTACGGGGCTACTTTGTGGGGCTCCATAACCACATCTGGTCCATCGGGCTTCCGTTTTACGTTTGAGGTGAGGATTAGGTTACCGGTTAATGGTTTCCGATTTTTTGGTTAGGGTTATACCTTCAGGCTTAGATTTTTGGGTTACGGTTAGGGTTTGAACGAAAGATGAGGTTTCAGTATTACGGTTAGGTTTTTCACTTACGGCTATGTCTAAGGGCTACGGTTACGTTTACAATATCGGTTAGGGTTGCCGTTAGGGTTAGCGGTTAACGTTTAAGGTTGAGGTTAGGGTTAGGGTTAAGGTTAGGATTAGAATTAAAGACGCCGTCCGCTTCCCCATTCCTGGTTACTATCCCTGATCTAGCACTCATTTGGTCGGGCTAACCACGAGACTATCGGTAAGAGCAAAGTTAGCCTGATCCTCAAACTCCCTTTGGTTATTTGTGGTAGAGTTTAAGACTGAGCAAGGAGGGGACCGTTTTTACTGTGTCCCCTTGTCCTTAGGACAAGTTCATTTCTGGTTTTAGGGTTCGCCAAACTCTTATCCATTTGCGGCACTTAAGTTTTCGGTAAAGATGAGTTGGCTAGCTAGACGGCTTAATCAGCCTCAAGAAGTGCGTTTATTATCCCAACGCACTCTGAGCTACCCACCGCGGCAGTTATCCGTCTTTTGTATTACAGCGTACGAGTACCTAATTTATCATTTATACACAATACGATTGTCCCCACCATGACCGGAGAGAGGGCCTGCCTCAGCCACGGGGTAACAATAGTACTGATCGGCAGTGTATCATGACGAGAACGACCGTCATAACGCGGGAAGGCAGTTGTAGCCTGAATGGGCGTCGAAATGCATGTAAAGGAGACCTCTGCGGCATCAGTCTCATCCTCTCCTTCAAACGCATCATCGCGCAATGGAAAAACGAAGTCAGAGTGACTGAAGATGGTTCCGGGTTCGACGCCTAATCATGCATTCCTCGCCGTCTACGTGGACTGAACACGAACTTATCCCCTTGGACGGAAATAAATTTATTCACAGTGGGAGAGGTGTCACCAGGCATCATTAGCTTTATCCAGTCGGATGAGAAGTACCGAAGTCAGCACACTTAAGCCACCGTGATTTCGAAAAAAAGCCATGAGTAATAGAACATTGAGGCGTATGTTCACCTCGACAAACATACAATATAAGCCCTAACTAAGAACCCAGATGACAGTTCGAACAAAATTGTCAACGATGTCCGCCGTGTTCATCATGGCATGGTGAGAGCACGCATAACGACTTGCGCGTGAATTAGTTTATACTGGGAGTAAACTTGCGCAGCATCTACCGCACTCTCTCTTCCTCCCGCAATTGGGTTTTGGAGTCAAGACGTAGAGTAGGTGGGCTAGCTCATGAAATGTCGACCGAGAATCCGAAATGCGTTTTCCTTTCGAAAAGATTAATTACGTAGGTTTGTAAAACTAATCAGCCTGCAGCATAATTCTGTAATAATTCAATTACCGCCTTTCGAAAGAACGTCTTTACGACTCCATCCAAAAACTCCACTTCGTAATAAATGACTTCTTAATTTGCATGTATTTTTCTCATTGATATTTGATGCCCCCAAAAGTCGTATTATATTTCATGGAACAATGCATAAAAATATTCATTCTTTCACTCATTCGGTAGACAATTACGTCTTCTTCCAATTTTATGCTCGAAGAAAAGGTATTATTAGGTTTTCAAAAAACTTTTCCAATCCCCGAAAAATTTTGAACCTGTTATGCTGTCACAATTGCATTTGGGCTTTCTAAACTACAAGCCGTGTATTTTCCGCGTACGGAAATCCACACATTTCTCTAAGGTATTAAGGGAGACCATATGGGGTTTATACAATTTAGGCATTTGATTTGATCCATATTGGTAACTTTACAACCTACATTGGTGAATATAGAGACAGGACGATTTATGAAGGGCAATTTCACGGTATTAAAAGGTCTCACAATTAAAAACTTTTTTAAAACCGAATTATATCCTTCCTTCGAGTTTAAAATTAGAAGAAGTCCTAATCATCTACCGAATGAACGAAAGAATGGATATTTTTAATAAATGTTTTCCATGAAATATAATTAGACTTTTGGGGACATCGAATATCAATGAGAAACATCCATGTAAATTAAGTAGTCATTTTTAACAGAGTAGATTTGTTGGATGGAGCCGTAAAGAGGTTCTTTCGAAAGCCGGAATCCTGATGTAACTGAGATATTATAGAATTATG
The DNA here is from genome assembly GCA_902702965.1 of Spirometra erinaceieuropaei. NCBI lineage: Eukaryota > Metazoa > Platyhelminthes > Cestoda > Diphyllobothriidea > Diphyllobothriidae > Spirometra > Spirometra erinaceieuropaei. The sequence continues at coordinate 520,189 of CACRXP010000333.1, read as the reverse complement.
TCGCAGGCTGACTAGTTTTACAACACTACTTAATTAATCTTTTAGAATCTAAAATGCATTTCGGAGTTTCGGTGGACATTTCATGAGTTAACCCACCTACTGTAATCAAGGAGACCGGAGGCGGGGGAGGGTGCATTTGGCTGCCACGGCCGGACAGCGCACATAGGCGTACGACCACAGGCCCTGGCCAGGAGGAAACACTTGGCCAACAACAAAAACGTTTCAGACAGAGGTGGATGACTGGGCAACCATGTACACGACCTGCATACCCAGTGAAAGCGCAAGCGCATCTACCGGCAGGGGTCCAGGTGCCAGAGTAACGCCATTGCACAGGGGGCTGCGAGGGCTGTGGTTTTCTAAATCATAATATAGCACACTCAGACAATCCCTAAGGTCCAGAAGAATACCTAAATATACGCCTTGCAATTCGCCTACCACCGTATGGATAGGCCGTGATCTCCTGCGTGTTTTCGGATGAAAATGCACCCGTCAAATGCGAGTTTAAAATTGTTGGTTAGACAGGGGAATAAGTAGCCCTGGTACTACAGGTTGCACTTCGCTAAATTCCGGGGAATTGCATGCTCCAGCACACATTAACCATAATTCTAACGCTGACCACAACCTTAACACTAACCCCAGGGATATTTGGCTCAAGGCCGCTTGCAATACGGGGGGATAGTTATACCCGTGAAGGGTTAAATTGGTAAACTCAGTCGAAGGCCGGTTCACCTTCCGAAACAACAGTCAAGTTAAAACCCTGAAACAGGGGGTGGAGAACGCAACTGCGCGTCTGATTTTGAGAGTTTCGGCCCAAACATGGGGAGGGATAAAGTACTGTGACATAATTTATAGGTGTTATGGCAGATTTCAAATAATTCACTTTGACCCATTTTTGAAAAACTGATTTCCTCGGTGAGATTCGAGCCCACGACAGGAAGGGGAGGCTTTAGTACAGCCAACGCTCCACCAGAGGTTGCAGTAAGTGCGGCGGGTAGACTTCACCCAAATGTGATTAAACTCACGTCGTCCGGTTGGGCCTCTTTGCTCAGATGGTTAGAGCGTTGGCTGTAATAAGGCCTCCCCTTGCTGCCGCGGGTTTGACTTCCACCGAGGCACCGAGATTTTCACAGATGGGTCAAAGTGAAATCTAATGTACTGACGTGGTCTGTTAAGCAAAAGTAAACTTTTGGACGCAAATCAAGTTGATGGAGGTCAGGAAACGTTAAAAAGTGGATACTTCCCAACACAAAAGTCTCCGAACTTTCATTCCTTCAAAAATCACACATTTTACAAAGGCAATTATGAACGCAGTTAGAGGACGCACGCGTATATGTGGGACGTTATTAATCCTGTCGGTATCGACTTGGCTGCCTTTGTCACTCGAAAACATTGGTATAAGACTGAAAGATGACGCACGCACCCAAGCATGATGTCATAGAAGTTCACTTACTTCGGTTTCTGTGAAATTTTTCCGATGTCAGGCTTTGCTTGAGGGATAAAAGACGGATCATCCGTTAGATTCACATCGTGGCTTTCAAGCGATAGCCAAAACCACCTAAAATCTCACGCTGTCGGAACTTCAGGTTATTATTCAGGCATTTGGGTAAAACTTTCATCTTTTATAATCACGAGATGACACCCTAATTCTCAGAAAAGCAGAAATCGGCAAGCCGGAAAGAAGAGCGTGTAAGTGAACATGTTCACACGAATACAGAAGTAAGGCGATCACTCGGGTGCCTGAAAGTTCGTGCCTGTCAGTAAGGCACTGTGCAGGTTGAGTAACAGGGCATCTGTGTTCGATTTTCTCTCATGAAGCTTCATTTCGGATCTAGTTGAAGAGTACCGCCTGCGGCCAAAGGATAAATTATCAGTCTTAGACCCTTTGAAGGCAAAGAAAACGCCTTTTTTGTGCGTTTTTTGGTCATCCGAAAATTTGAACGAGCTCTAACGAAAGTGGTTGTAAACACAGCTAGATGGGCAGTCTGCGTTTGGAAGGGTATATTAAAAATTCTCATGACATTTTAATAATTGAGAAAAGGTGTCCCATTTAGATGAGAAGCAAACCGAAAGAAAAAAGTATCATTTAACCGTTCAGCTTTCTATGTACGCATGATGATTTACTGGCAGAATGGGAAAAACGTGATCACCCATTCTAGGCAAGCGGGCACGAACCAACTGCAGTTCAGTCAGCCCTATAATATGCACCGCATTTTTAACGGGATCACTGTTGAGTCCTTTCTAAAACTCAAAAGAACGTTGTTCCTTGGGCGTGTTGAAACCTTATAGTGAGACCATGTTCAAAACCACCGCCAAACAGTGGATAATGAGGCTATAAATAAACATGTTGCTGAGTTATTTTTACAAACGTATGGGGTGGGACGCCCATCGATCGATTTACGAGAATTGCCGGCTTTACCGTGCCCTAGGACTCGAAGTAGGGCATTCACAAGCAGTCGCACACGACTAGTAATGTATGCAGAAGTATAATATCGATCAAGACAAGGAAGGCGGTGGTGGTGGTGGACATTTTTGACAAATTAGCCGCCATCAGCCAGTTGCACCCAAACTCGGATTTACTGACACGGACTCTTGGACCTCTCCCACATACTAGGCTCCACTCGGTTCAGGCAGGGTGGGCGAGCACGCGGTAAAGAGGGGAGGGTGGCCGAAGGTCACGTCGGACACTGCCGGCCGCAAAGGAGACAAAAGGCGCGTGAGCCAGCCAACAGTCAACTTCTGAGAGGTAAAAGATACTCGGCAGCAAATGGGCAGGTCAAAGTTCGTGCATTGAGCACGACTGGAAGAAGAGGCGGGCGACGAGGCTTAATAACTCAACGCCAGCGGGAACAGCAGCCGCACCAATATCATGACAAAAACGAAGGAGTTTTCGAAACGTCAGTACAAATAAAACCTGGTATATGAACACGCCCTCTTTTCGACTTCTACGGGGGATGATGAACGCGATATATATATATATATGCAGTGGGTGATTATCGACAAAGAGAAGGGAGACTGGAATGACCATTTCTGGCTTATTAGCCGTCGTCAGCCAGCCATACCCAACCATGAAATGTGGAACACCCGAGGCTCGAACTCGCGAATTTTTAGTTAGAAGTTCAACGCCTCTAAACACTGGGCCACGAGCCCGTTGTCCTGTCGGTTGCGATCGGGATTATACAGTGGTGGAGGGGTGCTTGCCGATCGTTCTTACGGAACTTACTCGTCTCGTTGTGTCTTACAGGCTGTATCTCGAGCCCAACCAGCAGCCGCACAGCGGCGCATGATATAGACAGTATGTTATTACTGACAAAGACAAGGGAGACTGGAATGGCCATTTCTGGTTTATTAGCCATCGTCAGAAATGGCCATTCCAGTCTCCCTTGTCTTTTTCGGTAATAAAATACCGCCTATATCATGTGCCGCTGTGTGGCTGCTGGTTGGGCTCGAGATACAGCCCGTAAAGCACAACAGAACGAGTGAGTTCTGTAAGAACGATCGTAAGGACCCCTCTACTATATATGTTTGCATTTTTAGGAAGATGGAATTCTTTGGGAAACAGTAAACTTTATTGTGTAAATTTTCGAGACTGGTTCCCCAGCTCGTTTTCAGACAACGGGCGTTCAAAAACATTTATCTTATAGACCGAGACTTTTAAAGGATTTTATGGTTGGTTAAAGTCATCTTCTCGGGATTGGTTGAGTCAATTTGAATCTGTCCTAAAGATTATGTATGTGACATCTAGAACTATATGCCGGTTTATGCATGTCTCATCTGAATGCATTGCCTCCAGGAATTCGCGGCCCTTCCTTATTGGACAGGCGCCAGCAATGCGAGTGCTTTCCCATGCAAATTTGTGCCCAGTGTCCAGTGTGTACATGACTTTAACCAATCATAGAATCCTTTATCAGACTCGGTCTAGAAGTTAATTGTTTTTCCATGCCTATTGTCTGATGACGAGCTTGGGAACCAGTCGCGAAAATTCACACAATAAAGTTAACTGTTTCCCAAAGAATTCCATCTTTCTAATTTAATGTCTTGGGATGTCTGTTTCATCCATATGTATATATATATATATATTCACTCAGGAATGGTCGCACACCGATCCATTGGCTTGCCAAAGCAAGCAAGCTTCTTATGGGCTATAGGGGTCACGAACAGGCAACCACCTACCAGGCCGAAGTCGGCCAAGCTATGATAGCAGAGGGGAGATGACAGACTCTGGGGGGTAGATTAATACAGCACTGTTTAGGGCTTGTTTGCCTTCATGCAGCCAATCATAGCCCTGACCAGCTGCTGGGACCGGAAACGTAAACATGCGCACAGACGCACCTGGCGCAGTTGATCCACCACTGGGGTCTACCAGATGGGTCATAAACACTTCATCGAACCGAAGTTCATCAGTGCCTCACCACCTGCCATACACTGTCGCTGCAGATCGGATATTTATTCACACAGAAATGGGCGCACACCGAACAAAAGTCGGCACTTTGGCAGGACTGAAAAAAAGCCTACGTGCCAACTTACAAAATGTTGAATGAAATTCTCCAAGGCGTTCACAACGAGAACAGACTGTTTAAATACTGTTGAAATATCAATCGTCTTGCAGGGCAATCCCTAAGAATGTAGTTATTTCAGAATACCAGCTTTAGAATGGACATTTTTCCGGCCGCCTACAAAACTGTACTCTGTAAAAAATGACAACTAAATTAGTAGGAATTTTCCAGACGGATTTATGATGCCCATTTAAATCCAAATACATTTCATAGAAACCATGCATAAAAATATTCATTCTTTTACTCATTTGGTAGAAAAGTAAGTCTTTTTTAAGTTATAAACTTAAATGAGGGATAAAATATGGTTTTAAAAAAGTTTTCATTATGAGATTTTTCAGGGCCGCAAAATGCTCCTTCATAAAACATTGAACCCCTGCATTTACCAATGCGTCTTGTAAAGTGTACAATATAAATCAAATCCACCGCTACATTTTGAAAACCCCATATGGTCTCCTCTTAATGGCCATAAAAGTGCTCAATTTCCCCTACACGGAAAATACATAGCTAGTAGTTTGGAAACCCTGAACGCAAAGGTATCGGTAGATAGGGCTCAAAGTTATTCGGGAAATGGAAAAGTTTTTGAAACCAAATTATACTCCTCCTTCAATTATAAAATTTAAAGAAGACGTAATTTCCTACCAAATGGGTAAAAATAGATATTTGTATGCACGTTTTCTATGAAATACATTTAAATTTATCAGGTCATTAGAAATCAGTGAGAAAACTTCATGCTACTTAGACAGGCATTTTTACAAATTGTAGTTTTGCAGGCGGCCGAAAAATGTTCATTCAAAAGCTGGTATCCTGAAGTGACTGAATTACCCTGAGATTATACTGCAAGATGATCGATATATCAACCCTGCTTTAGTTATCATTTCGAGTCGTAAACGTACTTCGGAATTTCGGTCTACATTGCATGATTTAACACATCTACTGCAATATTGAAAGTGAATTGCATGGTAATCGATGTCATAACCCCTCCTGAGCAATCCTTTCTAATAAAGAAACATTTTGTAATTTCAATCGATACCTCATGAGGTAAATCTTATTTTCACTTGTTCCAGCGATCGCAGCTTCTGAACTACTTCCTGGAACTCGCCTATTCACCTATCGTGGCATTCTCCCTTGTTTTCGTCGGCACTGTCATCCTAATTTACGTACAGCCAGCCCTTCTAAAAGCATTAGCGCGATAGCCACCACATCTCAATGCTATCAACGTGGTGCCGGGTTGGGTAGACAACGCGTCGCAAGTGACAGTTGAGGTTGGGCGTCTGTTCCTATCAACATTCAGCTGCTGTGATGCGTGATAAAGTTATGACATTGAGGCGTGCTCCCTGCAGAACAGATGGGAAGGCCCCGAAGCTAAAGCGCTTGATGGAATTCTGAGGTCGAATCAGATCTCTTATCCCTAGGCTAAACAAAAATTTTTCGATATTGAAAAAAATGTACACCAAAGTACAGTAGGTGGGCTAACTCATGAAATGTCGACCGATATTCCGAAATGCGTTTTTGTTCCGAAAAGATTAATTAATTAGGGTTATAAAACTAGTCAGCCTGCAACATGATTCTATAATATTTCAATTACCCCAGGATGCCGGCTTTCGAAAATACCTCTTTATGGCTCCATCCGAAAAACTCCACTCTGTAAAAAATGACTTCCTAATTTGCATGAATTTTTCTCATTGTTTTTCGATGCCTCTAAATTTCTAATTATATTTCATGGAAAACATGCACAAATATATTCATTCTGTCATTCATTCGGTAGCAAATTACGTATTCTTTCAATTATATACGCGAAGGAGGGACATAATTGGGTTTTAAAAAGTTTCCAATTGTGAAATTTATTAATACCGTTAAATAGCCGTTCATGAAACGTCATGTATCTGCATTTACCCATGTACTTCGTAAAGTTAACAATATGGATCAAATCCAATGCTAACTTCTATGAACCCCATACGGCCTCCTCTTAATACTTTAGAGAAATATATGGTTTTCCGTACGCGAAAAATATATGGCTTGTAGTTTTGAAACCCTGAATAAAAGTGTAACAGTAGAGCGGGTTTAAAATTCTTCGAGGATCGGAAACGTTTTTAAAAAAAGGGCATCGAAAATCAACGAGAAAAATGCATGCAACGTAAGTAGTCATTTTTTATAAAGAGTGGCGTTTGTATGCAGCCAGGAGGAAGTTCATTAGAAAGCAGACATCCTGCACGTAACTTAAATGGTATGGAATTGCAGGCTGACTAGTTTCACAACCCTACTTAATTAATCTTTTCGCAACGATAACGCACTTCGGAATTTCGGTTTACATTTCATGAGTTAGACCACCTACTGTACGTCTAGCTCAATTTCAGAATAATGGAGTTACGCATCCCGCTCATCCCATAGAAAACGCTAAAAATTACATCTTCTTTCAATTTTATAATCAGACGAGAGCCATAATTCCGTTTTGAAAATGTTTTTAACTGTGGGACTTTTTATACTAAGAAATTGCCCCTAATAAAATGCCACTTTTCTGCATTTACCAATGTGGCTTGTAAAGTAAACAATATGGATCAAATCCAATGCGAAATTTTATTAACCGCATTTGGTTCCCTCTTGATACCGTAGCGTAATAGGTGGTTTTCCATACGCGGAAAATACATGGTTTGTAGTTTGGAACCCCTTTATGCAAGTTTGACGGCAGAGCGTATTTAAAGTTATTCGAGAATTGGAAAAGCTTTCGGAAACCGAATTATGTCTTTCCTTTGATTATAAAATTGGAAGAAGACGTAATTTCCTAACGAATTAACTGGGGAAGGATATTTTTATGTACGTTTTCCATGAAATATAATAAGACCTTTAGAAGCACGAAAATCAAAGAGAAAAATGCATGCTACCTTTGTAGTCATTTTTTTACAGAGTATGGTATTCGCATGCAGCCGGAAGGAAGGTCTTTCGAAAGTCGGTATCCTGAGGTAACTGAATTATTATAAAATTATACTGCAGAGTGATTAGTTTTACAAACCTACTTAAATAATCTTTTTGAAACGAAAACGCATTTCGGAATTTCAGTTGACATTTCATGAGTTAGCCACCTACTGTATGGATAATAGGTGAGGATGACGCGAAAGTAACGATTTAAGGGAAAAAGTAAAAAAGAGCATTTGTAGCCTTCGTCGTCGGCCGTCTGGTCTTTTTGTTGCAGAGATGTTTTGCCGACGTGTTTGGATAGGTAGTATTCCTCACTGCCCTCCACCTCCTCTCAGCTCCAGACGAATCGCCACGTTGAATTCACTGTCGGAGTTTAGTGTTTGGCATGCAAACATCACAACGACTAATTAACTTTCCTTCTCAAATGCATTTTGCCGGAAAGGACGAACGTATGCTAGAGACCGTTTGACGCGAAACGAGCTAGAACAGGACTAGTTCTTTAACTAGGAAGACATTAAGCAGTTTTGGAACAGGGCCATTTGTAGAATGATATTACCCACAAAGACAAGGGAGACTGGAATGGCCATTTCTGGCTTATTAGCCGTCGTCAGTGAGTTATGTACGAACGATCGGTGAGCGCCCCCTACCACAGAGCCATTTGTTTAAGGAAGATTGTTTGTTTTTTGGAAGGCTATACGAAGATTAGTTGGTTCACTTTGAAACTGGCAGTCATTATATAAACCAACAGGACACACCCCACAGGCATAATCTCAATCAGCTGATACTAAAACTCGGAATTTTTAACAGTTCCTTCTCACCATAGGCATATTTAAATATTGGCACTTGATTTACTCAATAACAGCAAAAACAGACTATTTGTTGGCTGGAACCTTTAGACTTCTTTCAGATGGACAAGATCGTTGGGGTTGCTTTCGTTTGCTACTGCTCACGGAAGATAGAATCACGTTAATTCACATACTTTGGCATGCAAACCTGGAGTTGAGAGTCCTTCCTTCACTCAAACGAGTTTATCTCTCAGAACTAACATAATTGGGCAAATTTTAGAAAATTTTCTGTGCGCCTCTGTACTTGGATGCTTTTTTTGCAAAGTTGCCCAACAAAATCTCTTTAACTATTTCTCGACGCACGCTTGTACGCGACTAAGGTACTTCTGTCTAGAAATTCGTGCAGATTACATGGCGTTAGTAGCTAAGCTAAAGCCTCAGACCATTTCCAACCTGTGGCTACAGGCAAACTAGAATATCTGCTTATTGCACATATTGTTTGAACCTTTTTGGCAACAATGTTAATTTAAAAACAACTCAAGCCGAACTACGGAAGTGTGCTGTTGCACTCATGCTGTGCGCATTCGTCTCGCGGTGGGGCATGGGAATAAGTGTCCCCTGCACAGCAGGTGGCCTTGCTTTAAATTGCAGGGGTTGAGCAATAGACAGTCTTCCTGGAATCTAACAACGGGCCGTCTGCAGTACAGGCGTAGGTACCGATGGGGTGCCGGACCCTTAAGTAGATGACAACTCCAAAATTATACCCTAAAATTCAATGTAACCGTAAACATCACTTATTATTAACCGCTCTCATCGTTTGAAATTTCCTTCCCTTTGCTTTTTGCTTAGTTTTCGGTTATTGCGCTTACTTTCTTTTCCGAATGGCAGCGTACGATAAAACTCTCGGCAGAAATCTATATATTTCCTGTGTCTTCTTGCACTCCATACTGTGGGCTGCCCTACCCGTAAAACCTCCTCTACCACCATTCAGCGTATGACATGGTTCACATGGCAGCTCCAGTTAGTTGTGAGTGCTACACCCTATCGGTGTCCAGACGGATTTGTTTCCCTGTACAACCCGCCGTCCCCCATAGAATAATCAGGTTAGTCATCGAACAAGATCAACTAGACAATCAAAGAGAACTGGTAAAGTGAAGGTTTTAAAAATACTAAGGGCTTTTAGGTAGTTCGGGCAGTGGTCCTAATTGTGACAAATCGTTTCCGCTTTCAGTCTGACAACAATATAAGAACCAGGTCAACACCAGGAAGCAGCTTAGGGTGATGTATCGTGTCTTGCTCTTAAACCGTCCTTGTCACTACATAAGTCAAACTGTGCGCATGCTCCGAAGGCGGCAACAAAAGTTTTCAAAGTTTGTTAGTTTTCGTGCCTCTGAAAAATGTCATTTTTACACACGCTAACACGTCAGATGTTGTTATACATCGGTTAGGAGCTGTTAAACTCTATAAAACAGGCAAACCCCTTTGAAATCTATTACTACCTCCTCAGTCAACTTAGCCAGTCTGAGAGGATGGAGGCATGATGACTGGCAGAGTAATTCTGTCCGCCCTGTGTGTCGGATTCATACACGAACCCAACAGCAGAGACAGCTTATTTGACGACGTACGTTGTACGACTACGCTGTCATACGAGGTCCTGCTAAGAGCCTTTTAGATGACCGACTGCAAAATGAAAGCTGCAGCAAGTAACGTATGAGGCGAACGTCAGCCGTTGGCTTGAGTTGGTGTTAAACGCTTAATTCCTTAATAAGTGCGGACTATTCTCATTCTGTTTGAGGGGGAGTGGACTTGCTTCTTTGAACTCCCTTGATGTCACGCACACTCAAAGTAGATGGTGCAAACTCGCGAAGTGTTAACCGAAATTTAGAAATGGGGCTTGGATTTTAAAAGACTACTTACATGGGCTCGTAATATTCATCCACATGCAGCATAGTCTCAAGCTGTTTCAGTCACGGCAGGATACCAACATTTTAATGCGTGCCCTTTCCGTCGTCTGAAAAATCATAGTCGGTAAAAATAATTATCGAATCAACACAAATGAATTTTCATTGAGTCTCGATCGCCTAAAGACCGAAAATGTATTTTTCTTCGAACGCATCTTGAGGCACACCACGTTTTTCTCAGAATTTCCAATGCTGCTGCTAAATTATGCAACACGATTGACGCCCATATCAAATTTTTATGTGACATTTAAAATACCATCTTAATAGCACTTATTTTCCTTTTACGGAAGGTATATAGCTTTTAGATTGAAGGACCCTAACTCAACTGTAGCTATAAGTGGGGTTTAGAAATATTTGAGTCTGAAAATGTTTCAAAAACCGATCACCACAGAAGGGACAACGAAAAGGATTATTTCATAAATGTCCCCTGTAAAATATATTCGATGATATGCTTGCATCGAAGGCGACTGGAAAAAATCAGAATAATGAAAAAGACAGTCATTTTTCTAATGAGAGTCCTTTTGCGGTGTTCGGGAAAAATATCATCCGAAAGAAGATGCAATAACAGGAATGGGATATCTTGATATTGTCCTGTGCGATAACAAATACTGCAACTCGAAATCACTCGTCTTGCTGTGACCTTTCGACCATCGATTCCGGCGGTGTTCATCATGCAATTCACAACAGAGTGAGAGCAGGGAAGGTGAATTGCGTTATAGTAAAAAAAGGACTTACACTGCACCCTTCGCACTTTCACCTCCTACTCCCCCTCCCCCGCCTGGATCCGATGCCACGACAGAGTCAAGAAGACCGTAGGAAGAGAGCGCGCAGGCTGCTGGCATGGAGAAACATCCACCAGCGCGTACCATCATACCCCTGGTCCACAGTCTACAACGGTCAAGACTTTACACTACAGGTAGACGGGGGATGCATAGGATCCCAACTGACGCGGAGTGGACCCGCATCTGTGTGTGTGCCGCCACACCCCTAACGGGTCCGTACTCTCAACAACTCACGCCGGACTGCAGTGTAGTCCCCGTTGTTAGCTACTACATTTACTGCGTGGTCCGTTTTAGGGGGTACATTATGAGATGAGTGAGTGACCGATCTCATAAAATGTCGGCTGAAATTCTGAAACAAGTTTTCAATTAGGAAGGATTACTAAGGCGCGGTTGTAATACTGATTATCTTGCAGCATAATCATATAATATTTCGGGCTTGACAGGATGTCAGCATTTGAATACACTGCTTTTCAATCTCCTGTAGAAACCGTACTTGGTACAAAAATGACTCCTTAAATAGTACGCATTTTCCCATTGATTTTCGATGGTCTCGCAAATTAACATATATCTTGTAGAAACCGCAGACAAAAATATGCTTTAGTTCAGTCAATTAATAGAGAATCACGTTTTCTCTATATTTTATACTCAACAAAAGAGTATAATTAGGTTATAAAAAAGTTTTCTAATGGCCGAATAATTTGGAGCCTAATCATTCGTTGCATTAGCGCTTGGTGATTTCAGTCTACAAGGTGCATGCGTTCCGCGTAAAGAAAATAACATATTTTTTATACCTTTAAAAAGATATCATACCGAGTCCATAACATTTTGCAATGGATGCGGATTATCTTGTACATTTCATGAGGAGCTGTGGGAAACAGCCAGGTACTATGCTATGTGAATGGATATTGCGCGGTCTTAAAAAATCTCATAATTAGATACTTTCTAAAACCTAGCTGTACTCTTTCGTTAAGTATAAGATATAAAGAAGACGTGATTCCCCATGGATTGGCTGAAAGAAAACATATGTTCTGGAAGATATATTTGAATTTTCAAGACCATCGAAAATCAATGGGAAAAATGCATTCTACTTAAGTAGTCATTTTTTACCGAGTGGGCTTTCTATAGGAGATTGAAAAAAAGCATTTAAACGCCGACATCTTGCCGAGTACGAAATGTTATAAGATTATGCCGCAAGATAATCATTACTATAACCGCGCCTAAGTTATCCTTCCCAATCGAAAACGCATTTCAGAATTTCAGTCAACATTTCATGAGATCGGTCACTCACTTTACCAATAGTATAATGGAATTTCTGTGTCAGTTCAAACCAAGTTCATTCCTCTCGACTTCCAGGCAGACCTCTCTATGTATTAATGAGCTGCTCTGATGACTTGGAGCTTCACCAAGCAACTCTGATAGAGAAGCTAAATCCAAAAATAATACTCATAGAATATGACAAATTTTGCGACAACAGCTGTCCAAGGATTTTGTGATTCCAATTTTGTGCTAAAGAGATAGGTAGATGCGAAGCAAATAGTCGGCAATGCCTCAGTGAGCTCGAGATGTGTAGGTTTCTTTATTCAGATTTACTACCTTAAGTGGTCAAGCATGCTTCATTTCTGACTTGACGATCAGCAGTCCCAATTTATGAATAATGTACTTTTGTCAAAAGCACACAGTATAGTGGATCATACTCCAAGGAGTAGTTTTCTGAATTCTCGATACTCTGCACGTTCCTCGTCGGAGTTAACTGACTAAGCTCCCACCGAAAGTTTCTAGCCTAAGTAGACAGTTAGTGAATTCCCTAGTTCGCCTGACAGACCAGTCCGAATTGCACATGCGGTAGCATAATGTGAATTTGTAGGTGTCGCGAGCTGACTGGGGTTTCCGCTCTGACCTCCGCATCACTAAGCCCTGCGCACCGAACACTTGGTCATCCAAATTTCAATCATTCTCATAGTCGTGGTGTACTTCGCCCTCGTCTGGATCGTGAGAACTAGCGATACACTTGATTTTCCATATTAGTGAAATTCCACCGAAAGTGACGAGTGGATGGTTCTCACGGAATTAAAGTCAGACGAGTTGGGGGGTACGATGACATGACGATGTCTGGTCTGATCATACAAAGACTTTTGCGCAAAATTGGATTGAAAGCAGCCGTGCCAAAGTAAACCTCACTAATATTATCGTAATTTTGAGCAAATATTAAAGTATTTGCCGAAGAAACTCAATTGACAAACATGGCCCAGTTTATTGCGAAAGCTACGGCAAAACTGACTCTTCTGAAATGTTGTACAACTTCATTTAAAACCACGTACGTTATTTCAACGCCTGTAAGACTTAATAAATGAATACCAGAAAACTTAATATACGTGTCCCCCCTACTCGTGTTTATTGTGCTGAAGACTTCCTGCTTAACACACTATTTCGTGAATTGTAAAAAATGCTTGACATTTGAAAGCCCTGCAATTCATGTTTTGGGGAAATTTTTCATATTCCCCGGACGACTTGGTATAGTAGTTCGGTAAGAGTAGCTTTGTAACATTCGATACATGATGTTGAAGGTGGCATTTTGCCATCCCTATCCCATCACCCTGCCATCTCGCATCCATAAAAACCCCGCTAATTTTGATCCTAAATCGTTTCATCCAATTGCCTGCTCTTCGCAACATTAAACATGCTGACAGAGTTGCCCTAGATATTAGAAAGTCTTTTTCTTCCAGTTTTTTCCGATCCTCTACAATTTTAATATAAAGCTAAACGCAGTACTTAAGATTCTGTTGCTATTGTCGTCCACTCTGCTCTAAAAGAATGATACAAGGGTTGCAGCGAGTACGCATGCGCTTTTCTGGACTGCTCCTCCGCTTTCAATACCGTCCCGCGTCCCCTTTTCTTTACAAAAATATCCGTGTGCAGCTTTTCAGGCTGGATCTTCTCTTGGATTAGTGATTATTTTACCTTCCGCACTCAATTTGTCCAGTCTGGCAAGCGGAAATCTATGGCCCTTCAAAATGACTTCCATTCTATCCCCTCACCTATTCTCTCTCCACACCGACGATCTCAGATCCCCTAAGGACTGTCTTTTGGTTAAGTATGCTGATAATGTGGTCTTTGGACATCCTCTCAAATGTCAGACACACCTCCAGTCTTTAAATGATGGCCTAGACCCTGTCCTAGTATGTTCGGAAGAAAACTCTCTCTTAATGAACAACCAAAAATTAATGCAGAGTATTTTTCGACTGCTACCCTCTCCTGGTTCTGAATCCTCTGACATCCTTCCTAATAAAGTATCCTCTTTCAGGTACCTCGGCGTTACTTTGTCATAAAATCTTCCATTTTCCCTTCATATTGAGTCCCTATTTACTAAAGTTCGAAGACTTCTTTATTACATTCGTCGTTTACGTTCCTACCACGCACCTCAACCCTTAGTCTGGCAATTCATCGATGCCTTCATTCTTCCTCTTACCCCATACTGCTCTCCTATCATTTTTCCTGCTTTGCTCAAAAATGATCTTTTAAGTTCAAAACGAGTCCTCCGAATGCTCTCTTCTGCTGCTGGTGTTTCTTTTCTTTTTTATTCGACACTATCCTACAACGATATATCAATACGGTCAAGCAATTTTCTGGTCGGATTATAGATGACGTGGCCCATCCCTTGTATTCTGATCTTATGTCTGCGAAGCCTTCCCGCTCGATCTGCCGCAGCTTCCGACTTATATCTTGTCGCACATCGGCTTTCGGAGCTTCTGTTTTGCCATTCCTGGCGCGCTACGTTACGTGTGAAGAGATAGAAATACAGAAGCCAAGACTTGGACTGTAGAATAGCATTACCGACAAAGACATGGGAGACTGTAATTGTCATTTCTGGCTTATTAGCCGTCGTCAGCCAGTCATAAACCCAACCTCGAACTGTGGAACACCCGAGGCTCGAAGTCGCGACCTGTAAGTTAGAAGTCCACGCCTCTAACCACTGGGCCACGAGCCCGTTGCCCTCTCGGTTTCGATCTGGAATATACAATGGACTGTCCTCATAGTAATCGTTTCTTTTTGTTAAACCCCTTTGACTCGGGAATAGTCTATTGAATTATTTACTGTCCATAGTAAGTGGAACAAAATTTTGCTAAAAATTTTGAATTTATTATTTCAAAATTAAGCGAATTACTCACTCGCTCTCTTATACATGAAAAGAGCGTATTGTCTGCACTCGAGTTCTGGACTTTCGACGCTTGTCGTCTGTGATATGGCTGACTGACTATATCTCACAGTCTAAAGATAGTAATTTGAGTCTGGACGGCTGAGGAAGATTTTTGACGAAGTATTCGATCATGCATTCAACGCAGCTGCGCGTGCCACCCTCGGGCTGTCCGCAGAACCGGGCTGCTCACTGGGATCTCACTTAAGCTGAAGGTGTTCTCGGACCACATCAGCAACCACAAGCCGTTGCAACCAGATTAGAGCATATGCCAACTGGATAAAAACTACCAAAGCCAAGGTTGTCAAGACTCCGTGGTTGCGGAGTAATCGTCGCAGGTGTTCATACTAAAATTTTTGTGGTTCGTAATTAAATTGCTTAAGAGAACTTCCCGTGAACGTACTCACAACGGAGGTACTAGCTAAAAACCCAGATATAGGCCTCGCAGCTTACTTTCCACTCGAATAAACCGCGGTCCCTTACGCAGTTTGAGACATTATGGCAGTAACGTAAAACGGGACTATATTTTCATCGGAATTGTATGACGAGACCGGACTAATGTCGTCTTTTACTCCTCCTCTACTTCGCATCAGGGGCAGGAATACCGACACGCTGTTGCTTTGGATATGAATTTAGAAGAGAAATCCAGCCCATTTCCCCCGCTCATTTTAAGGTCCTTGTTAAGGGGCCATCTGGCCTCCCAAAGGTCTGTCAGCACCTGTCGACTTAGATGGATTTGATATTCCGCATTTTCCTGAAACAATAGCATATATCAATTTACTTTTTGGAATGAGTGATATGACTAAAAGTGTCAGTGAATTCGCGTTTTAGAGTGCTATGAAATAGCCCATGTAGGAGGGCATCTGCCACCCTCTAGATCGTCTCCTGTGCTTCTCCAAGGAAAGCGTTCTTCATTACTATCGATAGTTACGTGCTTTTTTGAAGTTAAAGCTAGTAATTTTATAAAGTACCGCTATCTTTTTAGAATCACTTTATCAGTTGTTTGCCTACATTTCCATCAGGCTGTTTTAATCGTTTCTCCTTTTCACAACAGAAAGGTCTCACAAAGGGTAACTGTTACATGTAGTAGTATTTACTTCCACCTAACCCACATATACATCTGGTGATCCAAAAGATAAACCCCTGACAGAAAAGCCTGTATTTTGGGGGACCAAATTAATCACGATTGTTTGAACTCGAATAATTCCAACGGCATCATTGTCCTCTTTAACGCAATAAGAAGTTTCAAAATTAGTCAGTTGAATTCCCTTGAAGGCTGTGTTTCCTGCTGCGCGACTTACATCCCTACTTACTATGCAGCAGATGAAAGGTCACAGATTCCTGTTACCGGAAGTTGCACAAGAGTCTGTGCTTGGCGTCCCTTATCTCAGTTCAAATATTCTCAAAATTACTTCTGTGAAGCACCACAAAATAAAAACGGTTGTTGAGACAGGGAATATTCTGAACCTCAAATCTCCAAACTGAATTTACTTCTTCTCTTCTATCATGAACGATAATCAGTGGTTGTTGGATGTTCTTTGCCGCAGTGTAGAGGTTAGTCGTGCATTTTAACGTACAAAGATAAGAAGATTTTGAAATACGTCGAAAATCAAGGAAACCCGACGCGCTTTTTTTCGCCAAGGTCGAGTCCGAGGCCAGATATCCAGCATCCGGACATGTCTGTCATAGATATCTTCCCAGTTTCGCCGTCTGCTGCATCACATTGCATGACAAGTATTTTAATACATACAACATGTTTTTCCAGCTTCATACACCTAGTCAAGAAGCCTAATGATCACTTTCAGGTGCAAAATGCCTATTACAAAGGTCTCAGCAGATGGGTAAGAAAATATATACCCCCTCATTCTGTCAACTTATTTACTTACTTTATCGTGCCCATTGCTATATCGTTTGGAGTGGTTCTCATCAGATTCAAGGATCTTTATTTGAATCATTGTGTTATTTAGCGGTTAAATTTTAACGTCGTTCAAAGACTGACAGAGCGCCCACCGTGATCCACACCCACGTTTAGTGAAAGTATAGTGTTTAACATTTCGCAAGTACGGGTGCATAAACTGACTGCGTGCGCCGTATTTGTGTCGAATAGAGGACATGCTATTTTTAATAAAAACACGAGCTGAACAATCACCGTATGTAATGACCCGAAACAGGTGAACAGAAAGTTCGCCAGTAACGGTTTCAGCGTAAACTGAGTCATGTGTTTTTGTACTGTAATGTGTCACGTTTTTTAAGTAGGCTAAAATGACGCTTAATACCTGCCTAAAAGTGGCGCCGATCTATAAGCCAATTATGCCAGAAGGCGGTTGTGATTCGTGGCAATCGTAGGAGAAGAAAACACACAACGATCGACGTCCTCTTGCCAACGCAAGTCCGCTCTTCAACACCTTGAGAATTAATCAATTTTGCGCCAGTTCAACCGGTTTCGGGGACTGCGTCTGGCGTACGCGATAATTAGTTTTAGGTTCACTAATAGGCACTGCTGGCAATACCCGGGAACTGCAAACAGAAGCCACAGTAATTTGATTATTCTACGATAGGTGTAGCATAATCAGTGCTGGGTGCGCGTACACTTCGCCCACCCTGGTGCCGCATACTGCTGGGGTGAGTGCAGTGACTTCGGAAATGGCCTGAGCAATTGCTTACTGGAGTTCTTACAATCACTCGATCGGCATGCGGTGTTGATCTGCCGGTGCGTGAATGTGCGACGAGCGTAAGACCTCGATTCAGAGCTGAGCGCAGTAGGCGCTGCCACAATGAGCGCAGTTCATGCCTCCCCCCCCTACCCCCCCACCGCCCCCACCAATAAAATATTCCCCCGCGGTTGGTGCTTTCCCGCGGGGGGGGGTGGTGTCGCAGACTGGCCCCTTGGCAACGAATGCCGCGCCTGGTGTGTCACTCCTGAAACCGTATCGAAGGCCTCCGCGGCACCTAAAAGAACACAAAATTAACTCGCAGACGTCTCACCTGGGCTCCTCTCAGACGCGAAGCACGTGCCGAAAGTTGTGCAGACTTAGAGGCTACATTCAAATCAGCTGACACGTGTGGGGGGATAGTTTGCATAGATCTGCAAAAATGGCAGGGATGGGGAATCATTTTAAGTTTAATAAGGCCTACGGGTCTCAGATTAAATAAGGTTGAAAAAATCATTGAGACAGCATAAACAACAAATTTATTTCTCAGAGGTGTTTTGGCAGATTTCAAATAATTCCCTTTGATCCAACTTTGAAAAACTCCGTGCCTCGGTGGCATTCGAACCCACGACAGGAAGGGGAGGCTTTAGTACAACCAACGCTCTAACCATCTGGGCAACGAGGCCCGCCGGGCGACGCGAGTTTAATCCCATTGGGGTCAAGTTTACCCGCCCAAACTACCGCAGCGTCTGAAATCCACCAAATCTGATACAGTAAGCTGACTGCCTAAGCAGTATTTCCTAAGTAATACATATAGAATTCACCAGATGACCATCAGGTTCATCTAATTCAGAGGTGTTTTGGCGGATTTCAATTATATTCACTTTAACCCAACTGTTAAAATTCGGTGTCTCGGTGGGATTCGAACCCACGACAGAAAGGTAAGGCGTTAGTACGGCCAAACCATACCCATATGTAAGTTGCCGCAATTTTTTGGAAAGACAACAATAACGAAATTACAATAGAAGGTTGGACGGTTAGGCCAGACGTGATCACGACCTTAGCAGGTGTTAAGCAGATTTTCAGCATCATCATGGGTCCCTGTATGTAGTCCATTGTGGACGCGTTGTTGAACAGATATGGTGGACACAGAACTTGTTACTAGCAGCGTGAATTGTCTAATGAAGCAGTAATTAAAAATACGAATTGATATTTCCGTGGGTTGCAAAAATGATCCTCTTGAATCCTGATCCTAGGTTATTTAAATAACTTCAGAATGCATTCTTTGGAATGCGCATCTTTTCGGACGATAAAAGCTATTGTTTCATTACGATAATCCTCTCCAATAGCTTATGATGCTCCCAAAAATCCAAACATATTTTATAGAAATCGTGCACAAAAAAAGTTTCCTGCACGCACTGTAAGACATTAAACTGTCTCAAAATTTATGTGCTTATAAAAGGGTGTCTTCTGGTTTTAGCAAGGTATTTCGATACCCGATTAATTTTCATTCCGGCTTACCGTTGTACTCCCATGTATGATTTGCGTCCATATGCTGTACACCCTCCATTTAATGAAAACCCCACCTACTTCTTTGTTATTAAGGTAGAACTACGATGGGTTTGTAAAATTTCACAATGGATAGGGGGAAAGCCCTATGTTTTTAAGGGACATTAATGGATGTTTAACTGTGTTAGAAGATCTCATTATAAAAACATCTTGAGGCCTTAATATATCTTTTCTTAGAGCGGAAAATTTAAAGACGCGCATTTTTATAAAATGAGTTTAGAGATAGATTTATATATTTTTTAAAGAGTGTTTGCATTCGTTAGGGCATCAAAAGACAATGGATAAGTCATAATAGTTAAATATTCAGTCTTCGGCAAGCATGTTTTTCCTAAGAGGCAATAAAAGTGCAAGTTTAAAAATTGACAACTTGGCGTTGCTGACATGTCTTCAGAGAATTCTGCATGATGACTAACGCAACAGCCCCACTAGATAGCCATTCCTAACCACTTCAATAAACGTTTCATGACTTATATCACATACCGTATTTAAGGGTATATATTTAAAAATCCAAAGCAACAGCTGGTGGCTGGAACATGTTGCCCCTGGAAGGCAATAAAGCAGGGGATAGGCAGCACCTTCTAAGCGATTCACACTAAAACTTGCCTTATCTTTCCTAGGGACAAAAATAAACTCCTTTTGTTGAAGCGTGTAAGTCCTGCCAGCGTCTGTCATCCTGTGTTTTGAATAAAGTGTATGCCAGCATTTGCGAGTCGGTGGCCGAACACGTCCGCTACTTTCTCAGTAAACGAACATGGGAAAGTGCCTTTCAGGGAAGAAGATCATATGTCAATTACCACCTTGTTGAATGCTACTCTCTCGGCGAGTGCCTCCCTAGTCGTCTTTGTGAATGACACCCCCTCCCCCCCAAAAATAACCCCTGCTACAGTGCGCGGTTCGTTCTATTAATTTCGTTGCCGACTAAAGTGCAATCACATCGGCTAAACAAGAGTCTTATTCTCCTGGCATCTCGGATTCACACTCCAATAAATCATTAAAGACACGTCCCGAGTCAGAGCTCATTCTACTCAACCCACCCACACATTCAAGCGGCATGAGGTCCAAATTCTCAAGAGAGGTGACAGTTGTGTGGGCCGCAAATTGATCGAGTCACGGTTTTTCGGCCCTTGGGTCGACTAGCAGGCGCATTGGCCTGTCGCTCTCGTACTCGGTACTGAGACTCTGCCCGGGCAGTGTAATTAGCCGAACGGGGCGAGCAGTGTTCCCAGTGACATTGCCGGTGAGTCAAATGACTCAAGAACCACACAGGAGTCGACTGTGGGCCGTCAAGCAATTATCGCACCACACACGACCTTCAGTGATGGATTTCCTAGCAGCACAGCCACTACATCCTATAGATACTGAGGCACTTGTAAAGACGGTAGCCTTTATACGGTGTTCTCTCCATTTGCGGACTCGAGGGTGAGTCTGGAACCCTGGTTGAAAGAAACTCTTGTTTCAGCAAACTCTTCTTCTTGTCGACTGCGTCCCGGAAATCCCCTCTTCGCCTCTGTCGGCAGTGCAATCATATGTTAGAGAGAAAGTGCCGACCAATCATAATTTTTGGTCTCGTCCTACGGTTAATTTCACATTCATCTAATTGCGGGTTTGATGGCTGGAAACACTTCCGTTTTAAAATGCCTGTCATTACACAGGTTGGCCAGGTTGAGAGTTTGGGGGGGGTGTGATAATTTGAAAGGAGGCACTTGGACGGCTCCCCACTTTCAAGGCGTTAAAGGCACAAAGTCGGCCCCAAATTCTGTCGGTCATTCTGTATTTTAAAGTAGTCTATGAGGCGGTCTCTCGACTGTTAAAACCCATCAGGGCAAAAATGGCTACAGCTGAAGGACCAAGGTTTGTGATGTGTGCTGCAAGCCGAGAACACGGGGTCACCGATCGACACCTCGGCAGTTCAGGAGAAGAAGACGTGATCACTGCAGTACTAAAGATACTGCAGTCTTTGTGCCTCCACTACCCTTATCTGCGAATGCCCCTGATGATGGGTTCGAGAGGAAGACCGAAACGTCAGTCCAATAAACTTCTTGTACCAGTGTTCTCGTCTTCTGACATGCTTCCTGGCACTCGCCTGTTCGCCTCTAGCAGCCACTTCGGCAGTTGTCTACAAGACACTGCAATGAGGAGGACTGCAAACAGGTTGGGGAAACCGCGCACAAATTTCGGATATGTCCACATGAGTACAAATCGACAAATTGGCGGTTCGACGCTATCTCGTAGCCTTCAGCGCGCATTGCAAAATCTGGTCATATTTTTGAACTTCAAGGAGCGGACGTCTTACCCTCTTTATGTACTTTTTTCCAAGGGGCTTTTTGTCCGAAATAACGGCAGGTTTTTAAATTGTTCTTCCTCTAAAAAATCTAATTTATTGCAAAGAGAGTTCTCTAACTGACTTTGAGTGGTAAATAGTAGGCAATTCATATAGACCTAACTATAAAAAACTCGGCACCTCGGTGGGATTCGAACGCACGACAGTAAGGGGAAGACTTTAGTACAGCCAACGCTCTAACCACCTTGAGCAGTAACTAAACATTTACAGTAATTAAAGACAATTTATGAGGTGATACATGTGATTATATACGAAAACGTTCATACGCGTTTAGCCCAGGAATCATACAGAAATTCTTAAAACTGACCACCTAGGACGGGATGCGGCTACAGAACTAGAAGTCACAGTGGCTTCAATTTAAGAACATGCCTTCATATATGTACCCCATCAGTTGTCTACACGAAGACCAGAACAAGAGCCGTATTGGATTTAGGAAAAACAATCAGGTACTGATTGACAATGGGCTCATTTGACGGGGAAGCAGACCAAACAACATTAAGAGAGGCTATTGCACCCGCCGTTGATACGCATGAGACTGGCGAACCCCCCAAACATCCATCGAAAGTTCGATGCAGTGATAGAGAACAGGAATCCTTCAGTTTAGGCCCCACTAGCTCAGCAATGCACTTGAATTTCTGTTCGATTTGGGATATTTGATTTTCAATTATTAGAAGGAATGGCGATAAAACTGAGTCCGTTTGCTAAGTGTAGAAACACAATGGGCACCTGGAATTTTGAAAATTGTTAGCCGACCAAGCCCTTCAAAGCTCCAGCATTATAAGAGATCCGTTTCATAGAACCATGCCTCCTAATACCTTCATATTTATAATGGAAGCGGGCATTTCTACACTTTATTAATTTTTCTGAAACATAGTCGAGGCGCATGTTTCAAACACGATTCGTTCATATCTTAACGTCCCTGCAAAGAGCTCTGCTTATTCTCACATATATATATATCGAAGAAAAATAAGTCCTTTAAAACAGTGAACAAGCTTTATTTCGTAAAGTTTCGACGATGGTTTCCCAGGTCGCCATGCACAAGTTTGTTTGGGATAAAACGCGCATTGTCGGAAAGAAAACGAAGGATTTCTGCACGCCGTTCATTCTGATGATTGATGCATCAATCGGTACATCGATCTGGACTCCATGTACACAAATCTCAACGAAAAATAGAAAAGCTGATAGCCAATCAAAACGTGATGTCATCCCACAAAATCGACCCATCGGCAGCACTGACAAGGCAATATCAATTTGTTAAGCATTCACAAATTTCAACTATTTTCACACTTTTAATACGTTCGACGATTATCCGGGGAACCAGCATCTAAAATATACGAAATAAATTTTGCTCAGTTTCCCAAAGGACGCGTTTTTCTTCGACTTCTATTTCTTAGAGATGCCCAATTTCCTGTACATGTATATAAATGTCCGAGGGGTCAACAGAATCTGCGGAGAGGGATACTTTTGATAAAGGACGGTTTCGGATTTGTTTGCCTCCATTCAACCATAAATACCCCTGACCACCATTTGGGATCACGTACAAAAAAATGCGCACGGACACAGCTGGCGCGGCTAGTCCACAACTGGGGTCTACAGCATGGGTCATAAGCATTTCATCGAATCGAAGTTCATCAGTGCCTCGTCATCTGCCATTCTCTGCCACTGCAGATCAGATAGGTATTCATTCGGGAATGAATGCACCCCAAGCCGTCGGCTTTCTGTCCCCCCTTACGAAGCTTGTTCGCTTCGGAAAGCCAATGGATTGGTTTGTGCCCATCGTTATCATAACTGACAGGACAACGGGCCTGTGGTTTAGTAATAGGATGTCACACTCGACGTCCAGTGATCCGGGGTTTGAAGCTCGGATGACCCACACCTGGGGTTGGGTATGACTGACCGATGACGACTAACAATCCAGAAGTGGCCATTCCGGTCTCCCTTGTCTTTGTCGGCACCACCTTATCTACATATATATCGGCGAAACACGTCTCTGGGCTTAGCTAGTACCTATGTTTGGAGTACGATATAATACGTTCGATATGTATATATATATAATGATATGTGCTAGAATAATTCTTTTTCGAAATATAATGATATATATATATATATAAATTTTGAAGATGGCAGGTTCTTTGGGAAAAGTCGAGACTTTATTAGTAAATTTTCCAAACTTGTTCCCCAGCCCGTCGTCATATGCCAAACGCTTCATTCCCCCAGAAATCAATGTGTGAAATTAAAATACACCATTCCACATAAACTTTCTCAAGCTAGTTTTAGAAGTTGATATGAATGCCCGTTGAAATGCACCAGCTCCATTGGAATAGCTTCACATTATATATCCTGCAAAAATATAGTCCGTAGCATGTAAATATTGTTTTGACGTAGTCCTAGCTCGGACGTACACTACAAGTCCAGGCACACACTTTCAGTAGCAAAAGTGATCTGCAAACTGCTTATTGTGTGGGCGACCGTTACTTAATTTACATAAGCATGAAGGCGTATTTAGAATGTGCAATCTGCTGTGTGAGGATTATTTTCCCGACGAGGTTCAGATGAATGGCCAAAAAACGCCTCATTCACCTTCCAGTATCTTACGAATTTAATTCGGGATTGTTTTCTCTGTTGGTAAGTTATATTTTCTAATTTTGTGGCGCATCAAACCGTCTATCTGGCCCTCGGGAATTGTCCAATAGTTGGTGGTCCCAGATGTCGAAATGCGGTGCGCACGCAAAATTACCTCGACCTATCCCCGATTTGACTTGTACTTAATAGTTTACACAATCAAAAACAAAACCCGCTTGCCTCGCTCTCTACACCGCCGACACTTAATAACCCATGAATCAGGCCTTCCGTGGTTTTGATTACCCCCGCACATTTAGGTTGATTTGAAACAGCCGAAGTAAGGGAAGTTTCCACACTCCTCCATCCTAACAAAGTATGTTGCGTTCTTGCCTTTGGCGCACTCATATGCTACCCCCTTTCCGTTCTCGCGCCTTCCACATCCTCCTTCAACATTTTCCCACAAACGGTGCAGTCCTCGCCAGTTCTTGAGTTAAATAGCACAGCAACTGCCAGCAATAAAAAATGCGCCGCGATTTTTTCTAACTCCACTAGATCTAGCGGCCTCCGGGACTTGAAATGTCGAAGTTCTTTACAGAATGGGTTACGTCTTCTTACAATTTTATAACTTTTAATCAATTTCTTGAGTTCGTGAAATTCAAGATACCTTGTTGCAAGTGAAATTAGTTTGTCTAAAATAAGAACATATTAATTTAAATTAGAAAAGTCACACGTGGTCAAAATCCCGTCAGGAAAAACTTCGTAATTATGTTGACCCATGACCCATTCGGTTTTTTTGAGTCTAAGTTGCTACTACGCGTACTATGTGCTAAATTCTTGTTCTGGTTCTTACACAGTTTATAAGTGTGTTTTTTTTTAATTTGATCTTTTTTGGCTATTTTACCCGCTCTGTGATATGTTGCATGATGCAATTCGATATTCATACGTCATTCAAGCTTTCGGCATATCGAAAGCCTGCGAAGGAGTGTGAAGAAGGCGCGAATAATTTTTATTCATTACTCAGAAAATCATGATTTATGTGACTGAATCAGCCGGAAAAAAGTGACAGCTTACCCTGCATATTCTACCGTTACGTTGGATTTTGAGAACGGAAATCTACATTGTTCTCACAGATCATTACTAATCACTGTGCTAAAATTCACATGCTGCAGACTAGCTTAGCAATGCTGCTGTTGCACACTTGACAGATCAACACCTTTGTCAAAAAGGATAGCGGCTTTCCTGTTTAGCAAACGCCTCCTATAAGAATAATATAAGAATATCTAAAAGGCTTCTGATAAATTATAACATTTTTACGGTATAAGTTTAAATCGCATCATATATATTACTATTAGGAAGAGAAGATTCTTTGGGACACAGTAAAATTTATTGTGTAAATTTTCGAGACCGGTTCTGCAGCTCGTCTTCAGACAACGGGCGTAAAAAAACAATTAACTTCTAGACCGAGCCTGAGAAAAGTTTCTATGATTGGTTAAAGTCGTCTTCTAGGAATTAATTTAATCAGGTTAAATCTGTCCTTAACGATTATGTATGTAGCATCTAGACCGATATTCCGGTTGAAGCATACCGTCTGTTGAGGTCACACTGGGAAGTCTGCCTCAACCCGTATACACGAACATCAGTTAGCGGTAAAGAGACGTGACCATGTATCCCAGGTGGCCGTGCGCACACTGGACACTGGACACAAATTTGCATGGGAAAACACGCGCATTGTTGGCGTCTGCCCAATAAGGAAAGGCTGTGAATTCCTGGAGGCAATGCACTCTGATGAGGCATCCATCAACCGGCATATCCATTTAGATGCCACATACAAAATCGTTAAGGACAGGTTTAAACTGACTCAACCAATTCCGAGAAGATGACTTTAACCAATCATAGAATCCTTTGTCAGGCCCGGCCTAGAAGTTAATTGTTTTTGTACGCCCGTTGTCTGAAGACGAGCTGCGGAACCAGTCTCGAAAATTAACACAATAAATATTCCTGTTTCCCAAAGAATTCCATCTTCCTTATTTTATCTCTTGGGATGCCTGTTATTCAGGTTATATATATTATTATGTCATTACAAACACGTAGGCAGGCAGAATTAAGTTACAAACGCGTCGCAAACACTAATTATAGTTGCAGGCTTACGAAAATGTCCGGAGAGTTAATGTGTCTTTGAAATGCTGGTAAACACTTCCCATCCGCAGTTTACGCTGTGCCTTTTGAACGGAAGGTAAAACAGGGAACAGGACAATTCCAGATCTCTCATTCGTTGAGCTCTAAGTAAAGTATAAAATTTAATTTCAATGACATAACAATGAACTCCTGATTTGGTTGCAGTCAGAAATTATCTTGATTTCATTCAAAAGCCATAGCACGTTGATTTTGTAAACAAGTTGATTTCCACCTACACGCACCTTTTTTGGGACACGCACTATTTTTCCCCATGTTCACATAAAGCTGTTTGTTTTTCCTCAAAACTCTCAGCAAAAAATGCGCCGAAAATGGGTTCCATTTATGAAAAAACCGTATCCTGTTCAAAACCAGCGTCCTTGTCAGGAAGCATTTTGGCTTGATCAGTTTAAATTTTTCCAGATGCACTAAAGATGAGTAATGTATACTACCTGAAAAATCATTTTTCCTCCGTTAAGAACGGGCAATTTAAATCAGCTACTATCTACCGACAAAGAGGAAATGAGCATTGAGCAAAAATAAGATACCAACAACCGGAAATACACAAATATAATTTTTTCAGCATTCGAAACGACGGAAGGCCTAGTTTAAAGTATCTGCCTAGGTTGAGTGTGTTTCCTGGGAACGTAGCGAAACGATATTTTACCAATATTCCAAATTTGCGCAGCGCTAAACAATGAGCTTACTCTAAATAATTTTATAATTGGACGAAAACGTGTTCACCAACTATCCGGAAATATTTGAATTGAAGATGAATTTGACCGTTTTGACATCTTTGCTAATGTGAAAGTAAATTATAATTTTGTCAAAACTGCCACTCAGATTTTCAAAACTCCGCCTGCCGCTGTGTAATAATCAAAGTCATTGCTTGAAATATCCAATAAGACTCGTGCTTTTTTAAGTACTTTGCTATAAATTTGGCTCAAATAACAAAATGGTCCTCAACAAAAGCGCAGCTGTTCTTTGTTCTAAGGAAAAAATCTAAGAAATAAATGCCATCTTTAAGGGTGAAACGTTCACCTACTTTATAGAATATCAATAAAATGAGCTCCAGACGAAATCAAAACTGCTACAATCAGCTGTGCCGCAAAAACTTCCATTTCTGTAAAATTGTAAAAGTTTAATTTGGATTTGAAATGCTTGATAGGCGACAGGACGCAAACATCTGTGGGCAGGGGTCGGCTACGTTGCCCTGGTCCAAAATTTAAGTTCCATGTGGACATTGTAATTAAAGTAAGACGAAGGGGGATGCCGAAATCGTTAGTGGGGAAAGTAGCCGAGACCGAAAAGGAAAAGGCGACCTGACGTATAACAAATCTGCCACAAGACTGGAGGAAGCCGAAAATCCAAACAGAAGACCTGGCTGATAGGACAGTCGGGGTAGCAGTGCCCCAAACCTAACGGTAAAACTGACCATAAACTCCAAAGTAAACCTAATCCTTAACGTAATTATAAACCTAACGCTAAGCCTAACCTTATCACTAAATCTTGACAGTTTACCGTTTATACCGGTCTGTAAATTAGGCTCGAAGCGCCACCTGTCAGACAGAAGCTAGTACCTTCAAAAACTGTCTTTTCTTCCTAAGTGGAAAACCTTGAATGCGCCACTTTATGTCAGTAATTGGGTGTGCTACAAGTTTGTCAAGCATCTGATGAAATTCAGATAATGCGAAGCAAAAAAGATGATCCTTTGTATTCACCATCTTGTTACCTGCAGTCAACTTTTCGTTCCCACATTCCAATTTCGACTGAGAGTATTTATTTCCATCAGCTTTACGCTACCCCTGATGAGTACGTCAGTTCAATTTTTAATTACACTCATTACTTCGTAGTTGGATTTTCGGTCAGTGTACTGGACGCGGTTTCGGTGGTAGAGCAAAATTCGGTGGTATTAGTTATGATTCGCCAGCATCGTTATTTTCTGGAAAATTTACATGAGGCAAAGTAGTAATGGCGATTACTTACACTCACTGTCTTTTACTCCGGCATGACTGCTTTTGCGTAATGACTTTTGAATTTACTTCCTGACTGAGCGTGACTTTAATGACAACCAGATGGTTAGTCTGCAGATCGTCGAACATCGGGAGCGGCAAGGGTCGGTTAAGCTGTCCAGGTCCCAAAGTGTCCCAATAGTTGGCCCTGGGTGTCTTTGTGGGAATGTCAGATATTTGGGGCTGTGAAGCCCAATGTTCTGGAATGAATCAATTATTTGTCCTTACCAGGTCCCTATTCTGGACACGTGTTGTCCCCAAGCCGGA
Organism: Spirometra erinaceieuropaei; assembly: GCA_902702965.1. Taxonomy (NCBI): domain Eukaryota; kingdom Metazoa; phylum Platyhelminthes; class Cestoda; order Diphyllobothriidea; family Diphyllobothriidae; genus Spirometra; species Spirometra erinaceieuropaei. The sequence continues at coordinate 491,429 of CACRXP010000333.1, read as the reverse complement.
AAAAAAGTCCAGATTCCTATTTATTTTAACAAAGTAGACTTTTTGTTGTCCACTGTCCGCATAAATTTGGGGTTTCACAGCAGTCTTGTACGGTCGAGTATTTCAAGCCATGAAAGTAACCACGTAGTAGTGATAACTGAATCTTAGTAAGTCTGACCTTAGGATCGAAAAAACTTTTGCGAAGGAGGAACTGGAAACTGTGAGACCAACTCGGACGCGAATGACTGAACAATCAGCAGCATCAGCAGCAGCGGAGAGGAGGAATGACACCAGGTCGCGGATCATTCGCCAAGATACATACACGACTCCAAGCTCTACATGACCGAAGTTCTCGCGTGAGTCACGCTCTTCTTGAGTCATACTTCTCCTACCCACAATGGATTAACAAGTACACTGACACATTACCACTATATTCTGTGCGGAGACATTACCTCGGACATAGTAATTGGCCATTGGGAAAGCGCGCGGACGAACACCTATTTTCACTGTCAGTACCGTCGGGCCGAATTGCCGAGTCATCATCACGCTACTAGTCATCATCAGTGACGAAATTGCGGCGACTAATGAGTCCCGTGAGAACGAGTTAGCGAGCACCGCAGCAAGTACGACCACCAACGATGAATGCGGAAGTTTCTAATTATGGCGTGTGAACGGTGGAGTGACAGTTGCATTTGGTAAGTGCTGCGCCGCTTGTGAGACCATCAGTTCTGTTGTCCCCCATGATGGGTTCGAGTAAGAATCCCATAAGTCGGGTTGACAAAATTAACGTTTCAGCGATCGCAACCCCTTACTTCTCGTACCTGCCGCGGTAGAGAGTGCGAAATTCCCGTCTTCTCCTCGACTCTTTTAGAAACAGTCATTTTTATCTTTCTATTGCTATTGTGTAAATGATACAACAATAACATCCAGCAATACCTGTTAATCCTGTTGACAGTACAACAAAACGGTTTGTGTGTGGTTGGATATATACTTATTTTGGAAGATCCGATACCCATCCTGATTCCAGGCTACCGGTTATAAGAATTAAATCCTACTTTAAAGGACAAACTAAATCCATATCAGTTAACTGAGGTCCTCGGCTAACCTATGTAAGATAATATGAGCAACAGATTTGCAGTATGCATCGCACCGTTTGGAAAATTCATTGCTGTGTATGACACTCTAAATAGCTCATACACCGTGAAAAAAGGTGCCTGTTTTCAACCCTTTCGTTCGGGCAGATCGCGATAGTAAAAATTAAGGCTGCCTATATTGCACTTTTTCTGGAACTTTTGATAGATTTAGTCTGTTAATTGCGTCAGTTAGAATGATCATGAAGGTTACGCACTGATCGCAATTGCTTTATATGAGCATGTGATCTGTCCCGAAAATCATGAGACCTCCACAAAAATATTCAGTAAGACATAGCTCGTAAATCATGCCAAGTCTATAACCAAACTGCGGTACAGTAGGTTTTTCTTCCGGCATCTTCTAGGAAGAGTTGTATGCCCACAGTGCATTGTTTCAGTTTATTTTCGCTAATTTCGTAGAGTCAGACATAATTTCAGGAAAGGAAGGACGAATGTCTTATCTCACATGGCGGTAACAGGGATATTAGCATCATTTTGAAGCAATTGCATAAATTAGTCGTTGACCCTAATTTTACGCAACTGTAATCATGAGTAAGCTTGGAGTAATGAACAAGTTACCCCTTTAATGAAATAATTACAGGTTTATTAATGCGGTGCTATCACTGTCGAGTATAACCAAAATATATTTTGTGTTATGGCAAAACGACCTATATACCCAAATTCCAATAAAAAGATAATTAATGTCTAAGAGAGTTATAACACGTCGTTAGAAAGTCTTGGGTGCCAATTAAATCTCGTGCCGTGCTGCAAAACATAAAGCAAGCAGCGATTCTTTTAAAAATTAAAAATCTCCGCTCGAATGCGTCATTGGTATAGGTGTAATTTCTAACTAGTTTGATAAAGAACAGACATTTTATTTACATTTTCCTAACAGGCGAAAAAGGATGAATCATGTGGTTCCTAGTGAAATAGGGCTATCTTAATCGATGTGGTTTGCGTACGTAAATGGTAAAATGCAAAATTGCAACCAGAATCCTATCGAGCGTTGATTGGTCTTCCTTTTCGGTCGGTATTGCTACCGTACATAAATAATATCGCCTATTTATAATCTTATCCAAGCCTTTCAGTTTTATGCAATTTCGGCCCTTTTGCACCGCTTCGATGAACCATTTGATAAATGCTTAATATTGTTTCGGTTAAAGAGTGAAACATTCAATAGACTCTATAAAATCAGGATGTGAAATCTTTGTATCTATTAGTTTTCTAAATATCCGATTGCATATGTTTTCTGGAAATGATTTCAGAGTTACTTTAATGCCAGTAAGATAAAACTTCTGGCACATAAGCCCTATCGGGACATATCTGGAGAACTGTTGACAATTATGAGGTCTTCAAAACTTCAGTGACCCAAAAGGTATGCATACTACTGCTGTGTCTATAATCGTCTGTGCTTCTGGTGCGCAAAAAATTAACGGTATTCAGACTGGCTCACGGTGAGAGCTTGTCGAACTGCGCTGAGTACAAGCGAGGACCCACCTACTGCCATGCATCTAAGTGGCGCGTCCTAGACGCAAGTCTTCGCTCCGCTCCAGCTATTGTGCCTTATCCTGAAACTAGTTGTTTGAATCCGAAAAGTCAGGATTATAGGACTCTCCTTGCAGGGATCGTGTTTTCTTCTACGCGACTGTTTCCCGGGACTCACCTCTTTGCTTCTGTCGGCCAACTTGGCTGTATACATGCTGCCTCACCTGAGTCACAATGACGTCAGATCAGGACCCATAAAAGACTTCTGTTTGTGAAGAACTTGCAGGAAATTTGGGCCCCTAAACAGGTTTACTGGCCTCCGTTTAGAAACAACCTGGTGGAAATTTATTAAATTATCAAGACGGGAGGCCTTCAAGCTCAGTCCAGTGTAATTTATAGGACCCAAAAATTTATGGTTGCTCATCAAGAAAACCTTATTTTGGTATTACTTATGGTCTGCGCTACAGATGCGCAGAACAAAAACAGAAGTCCGGCTGTCTCACGGCGAGTGTTTATGTGGCTGCGCAAGGACCACAAGGGCCTGTAACTGCCGCTGTACAGTGGGTGGGCTAACTCATGAAATGTCAACCGAAATTCCGAAATTAAATTTTCGTTTCGAAAAGATTGATTAAGAAGGATTGCAAAACTAGTCAGTCTGCAACACAATTCTATAATATTTCAGTTACGTGAGGATGCCGACTTTCGAATGAACTTCCTTCCGGCTGCATGCAAAAACGATACTCTGTTAAAAAGGACAACTACAGTGGCATGAATGTGTCTCATTGATTTTCGATGTTCCCAAAGGTCCAAATATATTTCCTGGAAAACATGCATAAAAATATACATTCTTTCGCTCATTCGGTAGACGTTTACGTTTTCTTCCAATCTTATACTCGAAGGAAGGACATAATTCGGTGTCAGAAAAGTTTCTACTTGTGAGACTTTTAAAAACCGTGAAATGGTCGTTCATAAATCGCCATGTCCCTGCATTTACCAATGAAGCTTGTAAAATTACCATAATGGATCAAGTCCACTGCCAAATTTTATGAACCCTCTATGGCCGCCCTTTAATACCGTAGAGCAATGTGTGGTTTTCTGCACAAGGAAAATAGAAGGCTGGTTGTTTGGAAACCCTGAATCCAAGTGTAACGGTAGAGCGGGTTCACAATTATTCGGAAATTGGAAAAGTTTTTAAAAAACAAATTTTACCCTTTCTTCGAGCATAAGATTGGAAGAGGACGTAATCGTCTACCGAATGAGCGAAAGAATATATATTTTTATGCATGTTTTACAGGAAATATATTTGGACCTTTGGGAACATCGAAAATCAATGAGACACATTCATGCCACTGTAGTTGTCCTTTTTAACAGAGTATCGTTTTTGCATGCAGCCGGAAGGAAGTTCATTCGAAAGTCGGCATCCTCACGTAACTGAAATATTATGGAATTGTGTTGCAGACTGACTAGTTAATCTTTTGGAAACGAAAACGCATTTCCGAATTTCGGTTGACACTTCATGAATTACCCCACCTACTGTTTATGGGGCTGCGCAGGAACCACAAGAGCCTGTATCCACCGCTGTATACGCTTGTGGTTGAACGTCATTAAGTGGACACTCCCTCCGCGTCAGCCACTGCGTCCAACTCTATTTGCTGGCAGACTCGGCCAGTTGAGACAGAAGATGGCGAGAGAGAAGCGTTTCAGAGAAATCCATTCCCACGACAAATCGGCGCTCGTTTGAATCTGCGCGACGCCGCTTGCAGACACTTTGTCCGGCATGGATTATCACTCCTGAACATTCGTCACTCGTGAACATACATCCCTGACTACAACTAATCACATGACCAACAGTCAGTTAATCGCTTGTTCGTACTGTTGAGTATTTTTTTCAGACTCTCATGAACAACACCGCTTCGCTACTCACGCACAGACTAACGGACCACAAACGGACTGTCATCTGAAGCTGAAGTAGGCAAGAACAGCAGGATTTATTGGCACCAAAAAATTTCGCGACTGCTCTTCAGCTGCTTCCTGTCGCTTCATAAGAGGGATAACGAGTGAGAACAATACAACAGATTTGAATTCATGCAGAAAATCGATGCAGAAACAGCAAGGTTAGGGTTTTGGGCAAAGTTGGCTAATCGATAAAGTTAATAACACAAACGCCGTAGGGGAAGAAATTGAAAAAGAAGGAAACGTTAAAGAGCAAAAATGAGAGGAGAGAGGGGGAATCATGGAGCCAGAGGCTACCATGGTAATGTTAGGTTAACCACGTGCTCCAATTGTTTACAAAGATCTGGTTTCACTCGTCGTATATAGGCTGCCTCCAGGTAACGCAATGTCCGAGTTGTTCGTGCCCGAACAAGTACTCGGAAGGAAGTTTTAGGGTCGACGGTGTGACCAGTATCAAGTAGGTGTTTCGTAATGGATGAACGTGGGATCTTATTTTCTTGTCTAAGGAGCCACTTGGGCAGGTGCTCAATGGATCTGGCTGCCAACTGCCTTTGCGTTCGCCCAATGTACTTGCATCCGCAAGTGCATGTGAATTCATAAACACAATTTGACGTGGCGTGCATTGGCAGGGCATCCTTTGCCCGTGGAATCGGAAGTGGCTTAGTAGGACTGCAGAATACTAGTTCGGCTGCATTGTATGTCCTTTCAATGGCAGAACGTAGCCGTCGTTTGATAGTATTTAAAATATTGTCGCCCTTAAAGGGCAAAGACATAAAGACGGGCTTTTTCGGAGCTGAATGCTCTGTCAGTTTTGGCCGTGTAGAGTTGCTGTATTTGTGGATGAACCGTGCAGGATATCCACGCTTAAGTAGAGCTTCTTTGAGACGTGCAAATTCTGCATCCATTGTGTCATTGGAGCAAATGTTTCTAGCCCTTTGGAAAAGAGCGTATACCAAGTTACGTTTCCATTGGATAGGTACAAAACTCAAAAAATGCAAGTAATGTCCCCTCCAAGTATTCTTATGGAAGACAGAACGTCTTATAGAACCATCTTCCTTTCTAAACATAAGAACATCCAGAAAGGATAGCTGGTTGTCTTGTTCCTTCTCCATTGTAAATTTGATCTTTGGATGCAGCTTATTCATAATAGAAAGTAGTTCTTCAGCCTCCTTAATGTCTTTAAAAATAGCGAAAACATCATCCACATATCTTTTGTAGAATGGCAGCTTATTTAATTTGGTAGACACTTTTTCTTCTAGATGACCCATAAAGATGTCAGCAAAGGTAGGGCCAAGGGGACTCCCCATGGCCACTCCGTCAATTTGTCTATATAATTGGCTATTAAAGAGAAATTGAACGTTCTTTGTACACAATTTTAATGCGTCTCGTAGTGTTTCCGGTGGCAGACGAGTTTCTGATGCATGGGTGCATATTATGTCTATTGTCTCATCTAGAGGTACGTTAGTGAAAAGAGATTCTACATCCAGGGATATCATGTATTTGCCAGAAATGTCTTGATTTTTGATTTCTTCAATGACGTGGAAGCTGTCTTTTAGCGTGTAAGTAGAAAAACGTCGTCGGATTGGCTCTAATTCCTTGACTAGCCACTGTGCTAGTTTGTGAAAAGGGGAATTATACATAGATAAAATTGGTCGTAGGGGTATATCCCTTTTATGCGTTTTTGGTAATCCATAAAGTCTGGGAGTATATGAACCCCTAGGTTTTAGGCAAAACGCTGTTTTGGAGTCTAACAGATTGTTGTCTAGCAACTTTTTAATTGTCTTCCAGGCGGAATCCTCCAATGCCTTGGTTTCTTCCTTTCCCGACGTTTCTAAACGGAATTTACTCTGATCACGTAAAATAGCCTCCATTTTTGTCACGTAGTCACTGCGATTTAGAATGACAACCCCATGCCCCTTGTCAGGTTTCGAAATTATTATTTGCTTATGATGCTTTAAAGCGGACAAAGCAGTCATGTGTTCTTTAGTTATAGGTGTACGTTGTGTTATTGGAGCTCTGCGGTACTGGTGCGAAATATCAACAAATTTTGCTTTCAGCCATCTAACGTCGTCAGAAGATCTAGGTATTAACTCAGATAATTGAGAATTCAAGTCCTCAAATTGCGCTTCAATTTCAACAGGATTAATCCTTTTGTTAGGAACACAGAAATCAAGTCCTAACGACAGAGCCTCTGTTTGCAGTTTAGTAAGTTTAATGTCAGACAGATTATAAATAAGGTCTTTTGCGTTCAATGGAAATATATCCTCAGTAGGTTTCTTGCTAATTGACTTCAATAACTTAAGGCGAATTGATTCCCTAGTCCTCTTTTGTATGGTACATGCATGTTTCATGAACAAAGACCAACAATAGAAACTTATCTTGTCAAGAACTTGTCTCATCTGATGTAGGCGGGATTTGTTGAAGGCCGCCTGCCCTGTGCACAGAATAAAACAGCTCTCACTGCTATCTGACTTCTGTCATAAAACGGGTTGAAATTATTGTGTCTGATTTAAATAGATCTAGGATCCTTCGGCCTCAAAGAATCTATCACGATGAGCTATGATTTGTGGCTTAGAAGGTTGCCAACTGATGCGATACGTTGGTCCCCCTAACGATTGAGGCCCAGACTGTTGTGAGTCTTTTTCAATGTGGCCTCTAAGCTATTGTTTATTATTTGAGATCCAACCCATACTTATCGTGTGCTGGTGCATATGTAGCGGAGACCAGGTCGTGTATGACCACTACACGCATGACCAGTTTGCCCGTCGATCCCGACGATGTTCACAGTGTGCTACACATCAAGGTGAGAACAGGAACGGTGAGTTGTGCGTGAATTAGTTTAAAGTGATAGTAGACTTGCGCTACATCTACCGCACTCTCTCCTCCTCCCCCCGCCTACACCTAGTGTCAAGACAGAATCAAGAAGATCGGAGGCGGGAGGTCGCAGGTGGATGGTACGATCGAATCCGCACCTCAGCGTTCCAGTCCACATCCCCTGATCCACAATATACCCTTGCCTAGGATTTTTCGCTAACAGCAACAACAACAACAACAACCCAACAGGGGGCCGAAGGACGAGGAAGACTGGGCAGCCATGCCCACTACCTGTATACCCAGCGGCAGCACAAGCGCATCCACCGGCAGGAAAAGTGGTGTCAGGGAACTGCCAGCGCATACCAGGCTGCGAGTTCCGTGGTTTGCTGATACTGGCATTGCAAGCGCTTTCAGACATTTTAGGGGTCCGAGCTAGAGGAACCAACGGTCTGCTCCCAGTCCACGTACTTCAGATCTCTCCGTCTATGTGCAGTCTATGTGTTTTGTTGGTCCGAGAATAGGGAATGCGGATTGTTGCATGCAACTTATGAACTCGGCGGCAGAACGCCTGCTGTGAAGTCGAGGGATCAGTTTCTTGACATCGTTTAATCACAACACCTAATGTGGCTAAGTAATTTCCCTGTTAAGTGTAGTCAGTCATAAGAAATTTGGGGATTTCCGGAGTTTATGACCAACCCGACAGTGTGCCAGTCGCTGTTCTAGTTTCCACAGAAGTACCGGCGGACTGCAGTTGTGGTCGTTGTGAAAACACTACCGAAGGATTCGCCCAAGTTTCCCTGCTCGTGGAGAAGTTCACCAGCGTCAGAGATTCTTGCGAAACAGCAGCAGCAGTAGTATTTGAACGAAGACACCTTTACATTTTGACACAGATGATGATGGTAGATGGGGGCAGGTCGACATGCCCGTCCGCAGAATTGTTGTCCTAGGCTGCAAGGGCCATTGTTTGCTGATTCTGGCGTAGCACACGTTTTCAGACTTTTGACCACCACACAAACACCTCCAGCCACCCTTCCTTTTTTCACATTCGACTGTGTGTAGCCGCTGTGTAAGCCTGCTTCATCATATGACTCAACTCTTCAGAAACGCACAGACTTGGCGTTGAAGTTACCTGGCTCAATCAAAAATAGATTCAGGGATCTCGATCAATATTTCAAGACCCTCAGCGCAGACGATAGCTATTTGTTTGCCCTCACCGACACAACGAATAAATCTATTTATATTTTCTCCGCAAGAGGCCAGATTTTACAAAAAATTGCTCCGTCAACTTTTTCAATTCAGTGCTCTGCCCTCAGAATGGGCCAACGTGCCCTTCTTGCCTTTGCTTCCTTGTTTCACTTGGGACCCTTGTATGCAGAACTTCACCGTCGTACTTCCAACCTCAAATCAACGATATTCGGTGAGGGAAGACAGTCAGCTCCCTCCCTCACCATCTGTGCCCTCTTGTAGGTCGTTTCGGTTTTGGCAAGACACCACGGATCAGACAGAATTGTTTAACTGTGTTGTCAGAATGGTGAGGTATGAAGCATCTGCATACCATTGGTTGCCGGCTCGCAGTTTAGGAATATTGCGAAGTAATTCCCTTGTAGCTGAGGGGGTTCAACTAAAGCATTCATATGAACTTTCTAAATGAACCTAGAAAGCCTCATACCTACTGACTTACTACAGACTAGCTAATGATTTCTCAGAAGATTCAAAATCTGAGCGTTATTTATGCCGACTGAAGACACTTTTACACAGGGGTCCGAGATGGGACCGGTGTAACCGCGTTTTAGCGAAAATGGTCAGTCACTCTCCACTTAGTCCCGCTGACATCCTGTCTACACTCGATTGCCGTAAGCACACTGCCACAACCATTCCCTGCAGTTGTGCACAACGTTACATGACGGAACCAAGCCCACTCCACACGAAATCATTTGTATATGTAACATCACCATTTCTTGTATATTTGTATCTCTTTTAAGTTTTAGCCTGTTTCTTACTGTAGAAAACTTTTTATATACTCTCACCCCTTTTCGTAGAATACGCACATATAGGCAGAATTTTATAACCGACATATAACTGGCATATTAGCCGTCGTCAGCCAGTCATAGCTAACCCGAAGTGTGGAACACATGGGGATTGATCCCGCGACCTGTTAGTTAGAAGTCTAACGCCTCTAAACACTGAGCCACGGGCTCGTTGTCCTCCCGGTTTCGATCGAGAACGTACAATGGTAGAGGGACGCTCATCGATCGTTCTTACGGAGATCACTCGTCCCGTTGTACATATACAGTAGCTGTGCTAACTCATGAAATGTCAACAAATTTCGAAATGCGTTCTCGTTTCGAAAGATAAAGTAAGTAGTGTTGTAAAACTAATCATGATGCTGCATGAATCTATAATGATCCATTTACCTCAGGATGTCGGCTTTCGAAAGAACGTATTTTCGGCTGCATGCAAGATCTATAATCTGCAAAAAATGAACAATAAAGTAGCATGCAATTTTCTCGTTGATTTTCGATGCCCTTGAAATTTCAATCATATTTCATCGAAAACATGCATAAAAATATTCATTCTTTTACTTGTTCGGTAGGAAATCACGTCTTCTTCCAATTCATATTCAAAAAGAGTATAATTCGGTTTTAATAAACTTTTATAATTCCCGAATAATTTTGAACCCGACCTGCTGTTACACTTGCATTCAGGGTTTCAAAACTACAAGCTGTAAATTTTCCGTGTACGGAAAACCATGCATTTCTCTACGGTGTTAAGAGGAGACCATATGAGTTTCATAAAATTAGGCAGTGGATTTGAGCAATATTGTTAACTTTACAAGCCTCATTCGTAAATGCAGATACATGACGTTTCATGAACGACCATTTAACGGTATTAAAAAATCTCACAATTAGAAACGTTTTTGGAACCGAATTATACTCTTCTTTTGGGTATGAAATTGGAAGACTTTATTTTCTACTGAATGAGAAAAGGAATGAATATTTTTGTGCATGTTTCCGTGAAATATAATTGAATTTTCAAAGGCATCGAAAACCGATGAAAAAATGCATGCTACATAAGTATTCATTTTTTGCAGATTATGGATCTTACATGCAGCCGAACATACGTTCTTTTGAAAGCCGACATCCTGAGGTAAATGGATCATTATAGATTTATGCTGCATCATCATTAGTTTTACAACACTACTTACTTTGTCTTTTCGAAACGGGAACGCAGTTCGAAATTTTTTGACATTTTATGAGTTAGCACATCTACTGTATATATGTGTTGGGCGGGCGGACAGAATGACATCGAGTGAGATCCTAACCACAACAGTAAGGGTTAAGCGCTTACTTGGCATGTTTATATACCTTACTTCATATAGCCTGCAATGGGAAACAGCTATCTGCGTCTGGCCTGTTACACTTCTAGTGAGCTGCTTATGTATTAAATGTAGTATGTTTTCTGTGGCACAACGTCCTTTGTTGTCATTAGCATGCTGTCCAGCGGACAGAATGGGATCGATTGAGGTCCTAACCACAGTCGTGAGCGTAAAACACTAACTTGACATATTTATGTATTGTGACAGATGGGCGCTGACCGATCAGGTTACGTAGCATGCCTGTTCCGTTGTGCTTTGAGACTCATATTTGAACCTTCCCAGGCAGTTGCACAGAAACTAGTAATGGGGGTAGATGACATGGTACCGAAAAAAACGAGTGAGACCGGAATGGCTATTTCTGGATTGGTAGCCGTCATCGGCCAGCCATAAATAACCTTAAGTGTGGATCAAAACCGACAGGACAAGGAACCCGTGGCAGAGTGTCAAAATTCATAACCAAAGATCCCGAGTTCGAATCTATGTCTACTACTAGTCGCTGTGCGACTGCCTGCGAGGGTTTAAGTATGAGCCCTAAGGCACAACGGAACGAGCATGTTCCGTAACCTGATCGGCGAGCGCCCACTGTCATAATTAATATTCCCGATCACAACCGACAGGACAACGGGCCCGTGGCTCAATGGTAGAGCGTTCAACTCCATGACCAAAGATCCCGGGTTCGAATCTCAAGTGATCCACACTTGGGGTTGGGTATGACTGGCTGATGACGGCTAATAAGCCAGAAATGGCCATTCCGGTCTCCCTTGTCTTTGTCGGTATCATCTCATCTATGTCTACTACTAGTCGCTGTGCGACTGCCTGCGAGGGTTTAAGTATGAGCCCCAAGGCACAACGGAACGAGCATGTTCCGTAACCTGATCGGCGAGCGCCCACTGTCATAATATTTATATATGTATGTATGTTGCGGTACCCAACAGATGTGTTCAGTCGTTCCGTGATCAGGAAATGACGATAAATGTCTTACCTAATCGCAGGTGTGTAGCTAATGTCTCCAGACTCCAGGTTTGGGATATTTGACACTCAAAGTCCCAGTCACTACATTCTGGTACGTCGTTTAGGCATGCGATGGTTAAAACTTTGCGAAGCCTACAGAAACACTGGTCTGCTGTCGGAGAGAAAGAAAAAAATAACAACAAGGATCATACAAGTCAAAATTCTCCTTCATTGGTGCAGACCAGTTGCTCGTTGTCTAAGGCATGTAGCAAAGCGCCCTCGACTGCAGTGCATAGTCCCATACGAAAGATCATCGTTTAAAGGGAATCGTCACGATTAAAGGCAAATTTCGATGCGGTGGGTACCATTTTCATGGCGTAAATTAGGTGGCGAATCTTATAAAAGTGTTCAACAAAATTGTGCAATTTATCGTCAGTTAGGAAGGATAACCTAGATGAGGTAGAAATATTGATCAGATGTGGTTATGTGGCCCTACCTGAGGTTAAAAAACCACAGTCACCTGTAATACAGAACCGGCGGTAATAGGGGATTTACAGGTGGGTCCGTTGAACGCGCATGCGATGAGGTCAAGCAGTTGTGTGCAAAAGAACAGCTATTGGAAATGCGCGGTTGTACTTTAAGTGGTTGAGAAATAGTTGTCCTAACCCCTAACCCTAGCCCTAATCGCTAACCCTGGCCCCTAACCATAACTTCTAACACCAACCCTAACTACAGCCTCTAGCAGTGGGGCTATATAATCACATCTTACCGAAATATTAAATATCTTACAGCAATGTCACGACAGGACATCCGTTTTTGAACGCGCCGCTTCTCCGTAAAAACTAAATTTGACAAGAAATGACTAAACATGCAGTTTTTAGTTTTGAAGTCTTTAGATTGCCGACTGATTTTAAACTCGAGCCGCTGTTGTACGTATTCTATGTAAGTAATTTACTCTTTCGAGCTGGTAAAAAAGTACCATTTTGTAGTGCGGATAGAGCACACTCCATGCCGCCTAAAATCCTAATTAACGGGCGTTTATGGTGCTAGGTGGATGGGTGTTTAGCGGTTTTAAATCATGTCCTTACGTATAAAATCTAAAGGAGAATCGAGTTTTTAACAAATGACCACAAGAAAGGATGGATTTGCGCATACTTCCATAAAACGCAATTCAATTTACAAGGGGCTCAAAAAGGATACAATATATTCACTCCATATTAGTAGCCATTCATTGTCAACGAATGTTTTACAGGCGGCAAAACGCGGCATATCAAAATGTCAGCAGTCTGTTTTGACAGAAATATGTTGGGATTATTCTGCACGATATTGAATATTACGAGCCCCTCTGACTTACAATATGTGGCTAACTCATGAAATGTCAACGGAAATTTTTAAATACGTTATCGTTTCGAAAAGATTAATTAAGTAATGTTGTAAAAATAATCATCATACAGCATATTTCTACAATGATCCAGTTACCTCAGAGTGTCGGCTTTCGAACGAACTTAATTTCGACTTCATACAAGAACCATATTCTGAAAAAAGTGGCTATTTAGGTAGCATGTAATTTTCTCATTAATTTTCGATGCCGTTGAGAATTCAATAACATTTCATGAAAAACATGCATAAAATATTCGCTCTTTTACTTATTAGATAGAAAGGCACGTCTTCTTCCGATTTTGTACTCGAAAGAAAAGTATGATTCGGCTTTAAAAAACGTTTCTAATTCCCGAATAATTTTGAACCCGACCTGCTGTTACACTTGCATTTAGGGCTTCAAAACTACATGCCGTATATATTTCGTGTACGGAAAACCGTGCATTTCTCTACAGTATTAAAAGAAGACCATATGGGGTTTATAAAATTAAGCGGTGGATTTGAGCAATATTGTTTACTTTACAAGCCACATCCGTAAATGCAGACACATGACGTTTTATGAACGGCCGTTTCACGGTATTAAAAAATCTGACAATTTGAAACGTTTTTGGAACCGAACTTTACTCTTCTTTTAAGTATAAATTCGGAGGAAGACGTGACTTTCTACCGTATAAGTAAAAATGTGAATATTTTATGCATTTTTTGTGAAATGTGATTGAATTTTCAAGGGCATCGAAAAGCAATGAGAAAATTGCATGCTATATAAGTAATCATTTTTTGCAGAGTACAGTTTTTGCATGCAGTCGAAATTAATTTTTTTCAGAAGCCAACACCCTGAGGTAATTGGGTCATTATAGAATTATGCTGCATGATGAGTAGTTTTACAATCCTACTTAATCAATCTTTTCGAAACGAGAACGCATTTCAAAATATCGGTTGACGTTTCATGAGTTAGCTTACCTACTGTACCATTCCTAATTAACAACCAATTACACTATTTCAATCATTTCGTCTACTGAGTTTGTTTATTATTTCTAACCGCAAGCATGGGTATGCGCTTAACGCCCACTTACCCTGGAATCCATGTGCGATAGATCGGAGAGGCGCATTAAGTAACCAACCCCTTGCAGTTGTATACTATGACAGCGGAATAAAGATATGACCGTGGTTGTACTTTCGCTCAGTAGGGTAGACGAAATGTACGTTTACTGAGTGGCATACTTATCGTACGTTTGGTGGGTACCATAACTATGCGGTTATATTTGAAAACAATTAACCCCAATTCTGACACTATTTCCATCAAAACCAGAACGATTTGGCTTCGATTGGGCAGCTGTTTATTTGAATGAAAATGTCAGTCAAAGATCCAAATTTTGATTTAGAAAGAGCGGAGTTAAATGGGGAAACACTATGCGAAATCTACTTGTTCAGAGAAGATTCTAAACCTGCGCAGTTGTGTCCTACGGTGCAAAGTGTGAGGGCGTTTTAGTTGACCTTCGTTGCTCAGATGTGACGCGGCGATCCTCCATGTGCTAAATGAGAGCATTCGTCAAAATTAGCGGTTCATTTTCATCTATAAACCTGCGATTAACTGGATGAAGTGGCCATTCGGTGAGAAGAAATGTTTTGCACATGTGTTGAGAAAATTTTAATGTAACTCTAACAGGCATCCTATTCTCAGGTTCTGTGTCGTCTGGGAGTTAAAAAAGCTACCGGAAACCGCCTTCAGTCGGAATGAATTAGTCTCTAACTGTCGTTATGTTTATGATATGACTTCTACCGTCATGTATAACTGGCTGTATAATTTCTGCAGTTTGTCCAACGCGGTCGTCTCAAGTGCATTATTCGCGAGGGAATAAGAAATGAATCAACGGCTGTCTGTCCTTGATGTACTTGTCAGGCAAATCACAACCGTGACATTAAAACAATCACGTACAATAGAGAAGCGAACAGCACAGCACTGCTCAGCTTTGGCAAAAACCATCCAGTTACCCGCCGACCAATCTGCATGAGAACGTTACTCAGACTACTTCAGACATACTCAGCCTCAGTCTTTTTGTGACCAATTTACACTGAATGACTGTCCAGAAGGCTTCGAAGCCGGGTGTTAAGTATTGGTGATTTGAACTCTGCCAAAACTCAAAATACCGACTTACAGAATGACGAATCTATTTACTGACTGTCATTAGGTGAAAATTATCTACCTAGGGAATGGCTTATGTGATTTTATTGCCCAGCTTTGAGTCGTTAACTCCCGCCTAAAGCTCAAAATTCCGTTCCGCGCCAACCTCCACCACCAACACCATCGATTCTCTTAGGCAGAATCATATTGGATGGAGGCACAGTGGCTTTGTAAGAGAACTAGTGAACCCATGTGGTCCTAAGGAGGAACACCTGGAGCAGGTATGATGTTAAGACCTACCCTGGGACATTTGGACCGCGCTTAGTATTGAATAAATAATGAAGTTTTAAGGTGACCGGTAGAGTATAAATTTGCCTCTAGAAGCACCTGAGGCAACTCATTATGTCACCAACAGAAGGAATGACGATTTACTTACACAGTCTAGTCTTATATGCCAGCAGAACAAAGACGCTCGAGTTTTGCGATTTCCATGACCCTGAGCAAACTTTTGGACACCTAGTTAGGCTTATCTCTGCCCACCCATCATCCCTATGCTGGTCTCAAGCACACCCGGCCGTAGATCGCAGTCTGTTGTCAACGCCTCAGTGTCTCTCACAGATCCCGACTAATGACGCCAATCCCCTCAGCTTTCTCTTTAGTAGGTCGGGGATTACTAGCCTGCAGGAGCACAAATGAGTAATTCAAACTGGTGTGCGAAAAAAGGGTAAGATGTGGTTGTGTATCCGCACCTGATGGATACAATACTGTCCACCTTCTTAATTTTTTTGAGTTGGTGTGATTACGTCGGCATGGTGTCACTGTGCGTTGCGGTGTGTGTTCTGTTGACGACCTTGTTTCCTTGTTGCCGTGTCTACATTTTTCGGCCCAATGTCGGTGGTCCTTCATGACTTTCGTCCTGTCGTCTCCTTTTAACTTTTGCGTTGGATGTTTCAGGGTTAGGGCTTAAGGCTGCGGTTAAGGGTTAGGGTTAAAGGGCTAGAATTAGGGCCT
Organism: Spirometra erinaceieuropaei; assembly: GCA_902702965.1. Classification (NCBI taxonomy): domain Eukaryota; kingdom Metazoa; phylum Platyhelminthes; class Cestoda; order Diphyllobothriidea; family Diphyllobothriidae; genus Spirometra; species Spirometra erinaceieuropaei. The sequence goes on along the minus strand of CACRXP010000333.1, from coordinate 475,231 downwards.
AGGGTAATTGGTTAAAGTTAGGAGTCAGGGTTGGGGATTATGGTTTGAGGTTGCGCCTAGGGATTAGGGTTAGAGATTAGGGTAAGGGGTTAAGGTTAAGCGTTTGGGCAACAATTTCTTAATCACTCAAAGTACAAGCACGCATTCTCAATAGTTTTTGTTTTGCATACGACTACTTGACCTCGTCACCTGTGCATTCCCCGGCTTCACCTGTAAACACCCCTATTACCACCGGTCCCGTATTACATGTTGCTGGGGTTTTTTACTTCAGTTTGGGCTAAATGGCCACATCCGACCCAAAAAAATATTTAAAAAATAGCATTTTATTCGCCAGCGGTCGCAAACAGTGAGATTTATCTCAAGAAGCTCACTATCACTACTTAAAGCACACAGATCTCTCAGCAAATCTAGCAGACGGCCGCAGTTTCCGTCAGAGAGCGCTGTATGTGCGATGCAAAACGTGCCGAAACAACGAAATCCTTATCCGTACAATTACCGAGTTGGTAAGTGGAATCATGTTAAGTCTTTACTGCAAGATACTGACGTAGATTTGTACTTTCTAACAGGATGAAAAGGCAGTGTACTTGTTGTTTAGCTGTAGAAAACGCTTCCCAGTGCACAAGTACTTGCCATTTTTGAGGTACAGGAGGCCGTATCTCATTAAGCGTTAACTGAACCTTCTGGAGGCTTTTTTGGTTAGGAAGAATTACTCACGTGGGGTTGTGTTACTGATTACCATGCAGCATATACTCTAGCTATTTCAGTTACCCCAGGATGCCGGCTTTTTAATGCGCCTCTTTCTGGCCCCCTAGGGAAAACCCGATCCAGTAAAAATTAGCTACTTTATAGGCATAAATTGTTTATATTGATTTTTACGTCCTTAAGATGTCAAGTCAGGCCAAAGTACGCTTTCCACTATTCATAATCATGCCCGTATAAAGAAGTGTAGAGTAGCAAAAGGCAAACGGCCAATAAAAGTCAGCATGGACTCTTAGGCTTTCCTGAGCAAGGACAAACCCAGCATGTGTCTACAGACCTGCCACGTCCACCTACTGTAATGAGACAGGGACAAATAGTAGCCAGTCCCCTTCTCCCTCTCCCCTCCCTAAGCACCTTATAGAACTAAATTCTGACCGCCGATGACCCCTCAGCCCTCTCTCCCATATTAACTTTGAATGGTTGGTGGACTGAGGCGCTTTTCAAAACTAAAAGATGCCCTTTCTTCGAGTGTAAACTATGAAAAAATCTACAAAAACTGCCTAATGACTAAAAGAAAAAATATTTCGTAAATATTTTCCGAAAAACATATTTAAGTTTGGAAGAACTTCAAAATTGAATCGAAAACTTGATATTAAATGGTTTTTTCATTGACTAAATGAGGATATTCGACAGCCGGCATTGCTGGTGTAACCAAAATATCATTAAATTACCTCCAGCACTATTCAATATTACAATACCACACAAGCAATCTTACGTAATCAAAATCCCATTTCGGCCAAAATTTGTGGACTTATGGAACTTCATTTAAGAACAATGCACTGTACGAAATGTGTTTTTTGATGTTCTATGACCAAAATGTTAAGAGAACACTGAAATAACGGGTGAATATCCCGAGCAGATGTAAAAAGGGGTGCGTTAGCAAAGTCGAATATTCTAAAATTGCCCAAATGACAACTTTTTGAATCGAAATATGGCATTCATTTCTGCTACTGGTTTGATAAAGGGCTTGCTCTTTTATCTAAATAAATCTAAGGAACTAGCGCCCGGTTGTTACTTTCTAAAAAATTCATATAAGGCTATATAGTGGACGGATATAGCTAATAAGTTAGTTATTACTGATGTTACAGACCTGTGATTTGTTGGGTTGCTTGAGGCCGCCCTATAATTTGCCGACTCATATCTGTAGTTCTATCGTTGACAAAAATCTTTAGTCCCACGCAGTGGAAGAGTTAGACAGTAAATAAGACTTTTGCCTTCTTTTATCCCACTTAAACTGCCGTCCTGGAGATTTTAATTTCGCTTAACTGGGCGCACGTGTCTGGTGATAACCGTAAACCATTCATCTAACAAAAGGTCAATAGCACGAATTTTTCACTCTACCTACTCCATTTCACTTGCGTTGAAATTTATAAGCTCAATACTGGTAACTTATTTCCCGTGTGCGTTGGAGAACGCGAGTTATACTCACTTATGGGAACTGCAAAAATGTCTAATTTTTGGGAGGATTTGACAAGCAATTAGAGCACCAGTAGCAGCCAAAGCAAAGGAAACTAACTGGTTAGTCATTCGAAACCTCCTAAAATTATCTCCCGATATTACAGTAGGTGTTCTTCTCTGCCCTGTTCTAAATAATTAATTCAGGTCAGCCTGATAAAGCCTATCGAACACTGTCGGCAAAGTGGAAACTTAGGTTCCTCAGATCACCTAGCCGTTCCCTCTCTCCCCCTCTCTCTCTCTGCTCTGTTGTGTTTTCGCGTTTCTGCCAATCTTGGCGTCAGCGGCGGCGGCGTTGCACAACTCTTGTCTCAAAATGGCGCTGTGTGACTAAGTGGATCACCCTCATTTGCCAATATCTTCGTCAGCACAGCCTACATAATACTGCTTTGGCGCAATCGCGCGCTTTCATCAGCCAAAACTCTCCCCTAGAAGTGTAAAGGCATATCTTTAATGGACAGCATTTATTCAGAGAATTTGCTGTTCACCAGTCCTTGAGTTTTCCTTCTTCTGCCTCGAATTTGGTTCTTCTCTCAGTTCCTTTGTCTTTTTCTTCTTCTTCTTCTTCTTCATCTTCTCGCCGCCGGAAAACTTGGCAGAAGCGGCCTCTTTCCCCTAAAATACCAAGCTTAAATTCACTAGTCTACCAAATGCAGGTTGAATTGAGCAAAGTCTTTTTCTGGGCATTCGATTAGCAGTTATCGTTTAGATAGCAGTGGCAATCCCCGTGGTGTGCTATGCTGGTCTTCGATTGGTGACCATCTCATTTCACCGTAAAATAAGTATGTCAGTAGTAAAAACGGCAACAAGAGGGCCTGGAACTAACGCTTCTGACGTACCGGCTGTCGTCCTTCATGCATGCGCAGCCCGGCGTTCAGGTGACCCTCATTTCGATCCCCGCATTACTGGTCAATGAGCGTTGCATTTTTTGCGGGCAGCCATCATGCCCAGTCTGACGTCATTGTCCAAAACCTCGCTGCCTCAAGGTCATTCACCACTTGCAGTGAGCCCTTTCAGACGCGCTCATCCCCCACCTGACAGAGTCAAGAAGACCGGAGGTGGGGAGGGCGCACTGTCGAACCCGCACCTTGGCGTTCTACTCCACACCCCCTGGTCTATGCAGCAAATAACCAGGTTTTTGATTACCGACAATAATGGGGGTGGGGGGGGGGTAGACGGGTCCCAGTATGCGCGACTTACGCCGGCAACCAGGTCCGCCACCGCACCCCGAAATGTTGGCACTTATTACGGTGCGCAAGTCCGATAACGCCTGCCAGGATGCGATGGGACCCCCGTGTTGATCCAGCGCATCTTCCACGTGGCCCGTTTGGGGTTGGGGAGGACACACACACATACGTAAGTAAGCTGTAGTTCCAAAGTTATCTCGGTTGAAATCGCTAATATTGTAGATGTGCTAACTCGTGAAATGTCAACCAAAATTTCGAAATGCGTTCTCTTTTCAAAAAGATAAATTAAGTAGTGTTGTAAAACTAATCATGACGCAGCATGAATCTATAATGATCCCGTTACCTCAGGGTGTCGGCTTTCGAAGGAACTTATTTTCGGCTGCGTGCAAGATCTATACTCTGCAAAAAATGACTAATTAGTATGCAATTTTCTCATTGATTTTCGATGCCCTTAAAAATTCAATTATATTTCATGGAAAACATGCATAGAAATATTCATTATTTTACTCATTCTGTAGAAAATCACGTCTTCTTTCAATTTCATACTCAAAAGAAGAGTATAATTCGGTTCTAAAAAACTTTTCTGATTCCCGAATAATTTTGAACCCGACCTGCTGTTACACTTACATTCAGGGTTTCAAAACTTCAAGCTGTATATTTTCTGTGTACGGAAAACCATGCATTTCTCTACGGTGTTAAGAGGAGATCGTATGAGATTCATAAAATTAAGCAGTGGATTTTAGCAATATTGTTAACTTTACAAGCCACATTCGTAAATGCAGATACATGACGTTTCACGAACGGCCATTTAACGGTATTAAAAAAGTTCACAATTGGAAACTTCTTTTAAAACCGAATTATACTTTTCTTTTGAGTATGAAATTAGAAGAAGACGTGATTTTCTACCGAATAAGTAAAAGAATGAATATTTTTATGCATGTTTTCTGTGGAATATAATTGAATTTTCAAGGTCATCGAAAATCAATGAGAAAATTGCATGCTACATAAGTAGTCATTTCTTGCAAAGTATAGATCTTGCAGGCAGCCGAAAATAAGTTCTTTCGAAAGCTGACATCCTGACGTAACTGGATCACTATAGATTTATGCTGCATCTGGATAAGTTTTACAGCACTACTTAATTTATATTTTTGAATCGAGAACGCAGTTCGAAATTTTGGTTGACATTTCATGAGTTAGCACATCTACTGTATTCATTAGCCTAAGAAGTTTAATCACAACTCTACTTCAGGCGTCGACCGGGAAAATTTGCTGACGCTGATTTAACGAAAAAGGCCTCATTCCAGAGGACTTGTTAAAGCGCTCCCTCCACTCGAAAGCAAGAGCATACATGAAATCAGATTTCAGAATGTTTTTCAGATTCGGCGATGCCGCTGTCGTGGATAGTTGAAGAGTAAAGCAAATGCGCAAAGAAGACGTTGCATCCGACGACATTTTAGGTTCAGGAAGAAGAATTTAACAAGATCGTATTTCGTAGCTGTACCTGTTAGGGGTTAGGGTTAGGGGTTAAAGTTAGGGTTAGGAATTGGGAGTATGGGATAGGCTGGGGCTTGTTTTCTGCAGGTACGTCTGCGAAATAAGATTCGACCGAGGAGTCAACTGGTTTAAAAGCGTCGAGAGTTTAACAACAGATTGCAAGCCATGGGTTACATTGTTTAGGATGCCTTAAAGCCTGCGTCTGACTAAAGCGACCTTACTATTAGTCAATGAATGTGCAGCTCCAAAAATTTGGTGATTAAGTTGTCCAGTTGGATGGAATATTAGTTAAGAGGCAGTTCAACTGAAGTGTACTTACCTCCATCTGTTAATAACTCCATGGACGCACTGTTCACCGTTAACTCCGCAACCCCCAACACCACAATACTTGCAAGAACCGTACCATCAGTACCAAACTCCAATAATGTCATCTCATATTAGTATACATATTCGTCAAGCGCACATCTCCTACCAAACCCTGTACCGCTTAGGCGCTGAACGCTTCCCATATAACCGTAGGCCATTATAATTAAATTTTAAACCATATCAGTAGAAGTTAATCTCCATTACTGTAACGGATAAAATTACCAGCTTGTCTTTATTGGGAGCTTTTTGACTTACGCTGTCGTCAAGCAAATAAGTAAGACGAGCATTTTTGAAATGTAACATTTTCAGCGTGAGTAGTCAAATCCCGAGTGAACCGCTGTAGTCCGAGGAAACGAATATAGTGAACTTACAGCCGAAGGTAGCTAATCTGAAATCGATAACAAAATATGGACTTCCATCTAAGGCATGGATTTCGCTGAGGAAGCAGGGTCATATTTCGGTCTTGCCGTGCGTGCTGTTTACACGATGGGTAATAACATCTTTCGGCATTTTGCAAAAAAACTTCGTTTTTTGACAAAAAATGTCTAGTTTGGCAGCTTTTTGCCGACGTTTCAAAAAATATCAATACTGTAGACTACGCAAAATCAGTTCGTGCACACTGATGTGATGAACAGCAGTTGAAGGGTGCTCGACATCAACTCCATGTTAGGGTGAAGGATTCATTTGCAAGGCATATCGTTGCCTACAATTGTTCGTCTGGTGAAAATGTCAAAAACCATTTTCGCCGCCTGGTAGCTACGATATGCGCACAGTTTTGAATGTAGCTAGGACGCCTGTGCTACACCATCCGCGCTCTTCTTTTTCACATCATAAACAGTCGGTTCAAGTGGGTTAGAGCAGGTCGCTTACACAGCGGCTGCTAGATATTTGCTTTGTCTTCGCGCGTCATGGAGACTTGATTTGCCTTAATTTAAGCTCACTGACACAGCTGCGCTACTCTGTATCCATCTTGTCATGAACCACATTCAGGTGTATCACAAAATCGCTCCCAATCTCTCACTTTCTCATCTCTCCATCGTGTACAGCTAATAATTCTGGATGCTACGAGATAGGGTAACCTGGCTGACTTGAGTAAAAAAACTAAAATTCACGCCTGTTTATGGATGACGCATCATCAAACGTTCAGAGATGCAGACAGACAGGACGCAGCATCCCGCAACCAATGCAGATATTTTTAAAGAAACCTTCGGCAAGTCTAGGTAGGCTGTTCCGTGAAGCTCGACTGCATAAAAGTGCGTTCGGTACAAGCCAAAGCTGCAACCACCAAGTGAGTACTGATACCTGAACCAACTAAGGCTGGCGTATAGTGCTCCTCCCCCCGGCACAGTCGCTCGTTTGAGTTAAAATGGTAAGAAAGATGCAAATACGTGATATTTGTAACGTCCGCGTATTCGTATCTACCAATTTTTTTCAAAAAGCTAACGATATGATGTCACTCAAGTTGGGCTGCAGGACCAAACCTCGCCCATAGTTCTATTCCAAGGTCTGTCAGAGTTTGTTAGCAAATGTGTGTTAATGTGGAATGACATTATTGAGGGTCGTTTCAGCCGGCGCAGTAGTAGCAAACATTTTTAATGGCATTCAACAGCGAGGTTGAAGTAGTGTTCGGATTTACGCGTTCTCTGGAGACAGTGCAGTCTTGGAGCCTGTTTCAGTGGGTGATTATATTTCAGCCTTGTTCCTAAAACGGACCACGCGGTAAATAGGCTAGACCAACACGGCAGCTAGACAGGAGCCCGGCAGGCGTTAGCAGAAATGCGCACCCATAGAAAATGCCAACATTTGAAGTGTCGTAACGCGTCAAGCTGCACGCCCATGCCGCATCAGTTGGAATCTATGACTCCCCCTACTTGTTGTTGTGGTATAAAATAGTGGTTAGTGTACGTTATGGACCAGGGGGTTTGGTGGCACGCCTAGGTGCGGTTCCGACAGTGCCAGCCGCCTGAGTCGTCTCCCACCTCCGGTCTTCTCAACTCTGCCCTGACAACGGGTCCAGGTGGGAGTGAGGGAGAGAGTGCGTGGATAGGACGTCAATCTACCATCACTATTAACTAAGTCACGCGCAATTCGTCGTGCCTGTTCACACCTTGCTGTGAAGCACACGGTTGACATCGTCGATCACGACGGCCGAACTGTCTGATGATGGATTCGAGTGAGAATCCGAAACTTCAGGCCAATAAATTTCTTGTTCCAATGATGGCATCTTCGTCTTCTGTCATATTTCAGTCTTACTCCGTCTAAAAGTCCCCCTGACTACACGTATGCCTTCCAAATGGACCTGGCACTCTCCGCATTTTTACAAATTTCCGGATAACAAATTGGAGAGTCTCTATTTCCCCAAGAAATAAAAATACAACTTCGTCTGTGGGGGGTAGGCGAGTCGGCGACGATTATGATAAAACTTGTGTACGAGTAAAATCTGTGCAAGTTCAGAATTAACATAATAATCATGTACGTCCCATGAAAAATGCAGGAATGCCTTTTCATTTTTGACTTTGTAAGTTTAAAAAAACCGGATTAGCATACCTGTGTGGTTAAAGTCTTGGCAAATCAAGCGATGACTACAACTTTTCCTCGAAGAGGTTTATAAATAAGAAAGCAGTGCGTGGCGTAGGGTTGTAGTAAGCAACCAGTCTCTTTAAGTAGGGCTTCCGAAACAATGCAGGACTTTCCTTGCCACTTCTGTTTTTGCAAGTACCTTGCTTTGGAACTTGTTCATAAAACAGTCAGCATTCGGAGTATTGCTTCGGTTTTTTGCAAAAACCTGGGATGTTCCAAAGGTACGGCCCTGGATTTTAGAATCACTTCTCACTCCCTACGCCACACAAGTGTTACCTCTTTTCCTTGCGCTCTGTTCGATCACGAGTTCTAGTCTGCACTACAATTGTACGTGGTTTTTTGGATTTATTGCTCCAATATGGCAGTTATGCCAGCAAGTTCAAAATATTTTTAAGTATCCTGGTTGTGTGCCATCGGGTTTGAGAACCAGAGCTGCAGACTAGCCGACCAAAAAAGGGACGCGGTCTCCAAAACAGGAATTTTATTCGCATAACGTTTTAAATTCGCACACGAACCCATCATCAGAAACAGCGACAGGTAAGGATGATGTATGCATGAGGGGTGCAGCCGCCTTCTCACGCATAGTAACGAGACTGAAAGATCGACTTCCTTTACCGGATATGATTCGGTTGGGGACAGAGCACATACCTTGAAGATACTTCAGAATTAATCTAGACGCGGATGTCTGAGCACAACGGAACAAACACGGTCCGCAACCTGTTCGGCGAGCACCCATCTGCGATATCTGATATTCCCTATCGCAACCGACAGGACAACGGGCTCGTGGCCTAATGGTAAAGTGTCAAACTCCATGACCGAAAATCCAGGGTTCGACTCTCAAATGATCCATACTTGAGGCTGGGTATGACAGCTGATGACTTTTTATAAGCCAGAAATGGCCATTCCGGTCTCTCTTGTCTTTGTTGATGCCATGTCACACACATATACATGTAGAAAAGGCAACAAATAAAGTTCGATGTCCCAAATCCAGATAAATTTTACCCGCAACTTACTAGCCGAAGGCCTTCCGTAAATGTTCTTTTTCCAGTAGAATATGTTTTTAATTAATTTAATCGACGAATCAGTTTGCATTTTGAAAGGGGATAAACGCCACTTTCTTCACAGGCAATTTTCTATGTTGTTAACTGTCTTAGAGCACATCTACGCACAGCAAATCGGTTAAATCCTGAAATAATAATTGAAATTCTGATGGCCTCAAAAATTCAAATATAATTTTTAGAAAACATGCATAAACTGCTTTTTGCTCATTATTTAGAAAATCACGTCATTTTCACATTTTATATTCGAAGAAGGGGCATACGTGGGTTTTAAAAACGTTTCTAATTTTGAAAGCATTTAAGACAGCTCAATGTCCATTCATATATCATCGTACTTGTCCGCTTTTTGACGTACTTCACGAAATACACAGCATAGTCCACATCTGTTGCAAAATTATATGAGCTCTTCACGGTATCTTCTTAAAGTCATAGAGGAATATGCGACTTTCCTTACATTGGGAACACACACCTTGTGGACTGTGATCGCTAAAAGCTAATGCAATGGCTGATCTGGCTCAAAACTGTTCGGGAATTGGAAAACATTTTAAAACCTAAGTGTACACTTGCTTCGAGTGTAAAATGTGAAGATAACGTGGTTTGCTACCTAATAAGGAAAAAACGCTGTTGTAATGTTCTCTACAAAATATATTTTAACATATATGACTATCGAAAACCAATGTAAAAAGTGCATTCTATTTATGAAGCCTTTTTTTACCGACTGCGCTTTTTCAGGAGGTCGCAAAAAGCGCCTTTAAAAGCCAGCATCCTGGCGAATCCGAAATACCATAGGACTATGCGGTATGATAATCAACATTACAACCCCACCCAAGTAACTCGTCCTATTCGGAAACGCATTTCAAAATCTCAGATAACTTTCATAAGATCAGTCACTCACCGTGCGTTAATACGGGAATCTAATTCTTCGGCCATAAAATCCTAACTCATAAAATGCATACCTCGCATATATCATACGATTTACACCCAGATCCCACAGTACCCCTGAAAACGACAACTTCGAAAACCAGTCCAATATCAGTCCTGAATGCTGTTCACAAAGCCTGCGAGAACTGTGCCAGCAGGAACATATTCCAAATCCAACACGCACAGACGTCCACATTTTCAGAATGTGGATTTCTTGCCCAGTCCTGAGCCGTTAAAGTGTCAATCCCTGTCGTAGAACCATGGTCATCATGATTAAATTTTGAACCACGTCAACAGAGGTAAGGCCGAATGCTATTATGGACAAAGACAAGGCAGACTGGCGTGGCCATTTCTGACTTATTAGCCGTCGTCAGCCAGTCACATCCATGCCCCGAAGTGTGGAACACCTGGAGCTCGAACTCGCGGCCCGTTAGTTAGAAGTCCAACGCCTCTAACCACTGAGCCACGGGCTCTTGATCCTGTCGGTTTCGATCGGGAATGTACAATGGTAGAGCGGCACTCACCGATCGTTCTTACGGAACTCACTCTATCCTTTGTGCCTCACGGGCTATCTCGCTCGAGCCCTTGTCTTTGTCGGTAATAGCATACTGCCTATATCATGTGCCGCTGTGCGGCTGCCGGTTGGGCTCGAGAGAGGCCATAACAATGCCTTTTGAGAGCAGATAAATAGGTGTTGCAAATCACTCTAGACCCCCCCCCCAGAACATTTCAAGTGAATAATACTCACGCGCGGTGGAACTATTGCCCTGCGAGTGCACCGCTGATCCTTCATTAAAAAAGACGCTTGACAGAATTTCCTTCTCTTAAGGTGACCTTTTCATCTGACTTAGGTACTGGACAGATGGACTACGTCACTTCGCCTGCGGTCGTTCTGACCCCTTCCTGCCTTCGGAACAATGTGACTGGAGGAGAAATGGAGTGCAGTGGATGCTACGCAAGTCCTCGTGGATATAAACAAGACACCGGCTTTGCGTCGCCTCCGTAAGATAATGGATGAAGGTCATCGTTTGAGATGATCGAACCGTCAGGTGAGAAGCCTCCGATCGCTCTGTCAGAGAAGTACCTATACCTGCTGGCTTAATCCAAGTGCTAAGTGGCCCTTAGTAAGGTCTTAACGGATGCTCCCAAAGCCATCTATCTCCCTCTGATGGACCTGTGAATAGACTCGTACTTTCAGAAAATTCCATTCCTAAAGCCACCGCCAATTCATCCATCCTGGTCGTCTCTGAATGGACATTAATTAGTCCTGCAAATCGTAGGCTGACACAAAGAACCGCCTACGATACTTGCTATAATAAAAAGAACAGTATATGCTCTCCGTTTTAGTTTTGCAGCGACAACTACGAAACGGAAAAAATGTCTAGTCACTGAAAAATAGTGCACGTCTCGCTTTCGATGATGAGCACTTTTTTACTTTATGATACCGGCCGATTCTTAAATGAATAAATTTGGTTTATTTCACAGATATTTAGCTCGGCTACTAGAATTAATTTTTTAGAAAAACGATTGCCATCAACGAGATCTGAAGTTCAGCAACGCCCTTTGTGGTTTTATGCGGAGTTTTCAGGCTGTCACGAGTCTGTTTCGGAAAATACTCAATTTGTTTCTTGATTTTTTTGTTGTTCACAGTAGATTTGAGAAATTGGATTAGGGCAGTCGCGCTCTCTGAGCCACCTTATATTCTCATGGAATTATTTGCCACTGTCTCTCTTGCTTATAATAGGATATCCCTTCGGCGCACTATGACTAAGTGTGAATTTTCGCAAACTATTTCTTCTGAGAAAAAGTTGTTTTCAAGTAAAGTACCTCAGCTGTCCGTCAGTCCACTCCACAACATGAGTTTATCAAGTCAGAGGGAATGAGTAGCAAGTAAGTCTTTGTTTAGCCAAGAGGATCAGCAGTTCTTTCTGCTAAGTTCACTGCTGCAAGAATGTGCAAATAAACAGGCCTACTCCGTTGCGGTTAACTGATGGACTGTGCGCTGATAAGCATGAACGAGAGTTTAGAACTTTGATAAAGGTTAAAAAAGAATTCTTGTAACTTTTAGTGCACTGCCGTCCCTGGTCTAACCTTAAGAGAGTCTATAGACATCAGGTGGACGGAAAAAACCTCTGCATACGGATTCCAGCGTCAGACCCTCTAAGCGTCCACTATGGCCTATTCATGTTTTTACGTGTGAACAAGGATTCTGTCATTTAAAAGTATTGGAATGTTTTTGTCCTGCGAAATTTTACTTATGCAATGCATTGCAACTTTCCATAAACTCCTTCTGGAAAATCCGGCGATGTTCTCCGTGCTATTATTTTCTGGCGGCTTTTAGCAGAAACTACGCGAATAAACAACCTGATCGCTACTTCAAGAAAGGGCACCTGCTCTGCTGTTCTTTTTGAAATGGGGAAGAGGAGGAGGGGAGGAGCAGAAAGAGCAGAAGGAAAAGAAACGCCAATGCCTCTACTGGGTATTGCGTTACTAACTGGAGCAACTATGCAGGGTCAACTCACTGGGTTCTCACTACCGCTTATAAGGTTGCCTACATTTCGTGCGGCTTGCTTTCTTATTCCCTACATCCAAAAGGCTGTTGCAGGATCTACTAGATAGGGCATTCTGACTCAAGCAATTCACCTGTCTTTAAGTCCAGGAGTGAAAATCGCAAACACCTTTCACGTGTGAGTTTACGTTTTCATCCACACGATCCCCACGTGTGAAGCGTGTTGGACGACCATGTTGCATCAGGTCAGTCATCGCGCTGACTCCTGTTTCACCTGACACGGACGGGCTACTGGCGCATAAGGAAGGAGCTGAAGGGCGCGGTCGATCTGGTTCGGGTTAAGCAATTAACGGCAAGGATCCAGTGAAGGTCCCCCAAGTGATCACCAAATGGCCACAGCCACCTGTCCTACGGGAATGGTGGTGATAGGGGTTTTAGGGGTGGAACATCTGGATGGTATGTTAAATGTCAAAAATATGGAAAGTACGTTTAGTATTTCAAATTGTGACTCAAAACTTACAGTACCCTTACATGTAACAATGCCACAATGGCAATCACCAATCTCCGTTCATCCTTTTTGGTTGGATTTGCCTTGAATATCTGTCCCGATGTGAAATATTGATAAGTGGTTAACTTAAATTGGTTTGCGCTTCGAATGTTTCTCATTGTTTACTTTTTAAATTTACCGCTTTTACCACTGTTCCCGTAGAACAGGTGGTTGTGGCCACTTGGGGGCCTTCGCTAGATCCTTGCCCAGTTAACAAGTCAATATACGACAGTTTGACCGTCGTGGCCGGGGCTGTGTGCTCCACAACAGGGTTAGAGTAAGAACGGTGACTTATGCGTGAATTCGTTTATGGACTTGCGCTTCATCTACCGCAGTCTCTCCTCCCCCCTCCCCGCCTGTGTCTGGAGGTCAACGCAGAATCAAAAGGACCGGAGGTGGGAGGGGACGCAGGTGGCTGGCGTGTTGGAAAACCGCACTTAGACGCACCACCACCCCTCCTGGCCCACAGCATACACTGACCAGGATCTTATACAACCAGAGAAATAGGGGATTTCACGGACTCCCACCGACGCGGCGTGAGCCTGCAACTTGGCCTGCCACCGCACCTCAGTGCTATGGGTGTGCGCTCCCGATGACGTCTGCCAGGCTCCTATCTAGCTCCCGCGTTGGTACCGCGCACCCCCTGTGTGGCCTCTTCTAGGGGCAAAAGTAACTTAAGATTACCAGCGAGGCAATATCTGACTCCTAGCCAGGACTGTGTCCGTCCATGTCCGCCTTTAGCACAATACTACTCGCTTGACGGCCGACATCCCTAAATCAAGTAATATCTGTGTGTGTGTCGAGTTAGAGAGCAGTAATCGCGTGGGATGTGAAAACGGCCTGTTTGGCTGCGTTAGCCCCTGTTCTACGCCGGATGCGACCGTCCTGAGCTTGTACAGCATCAAGACTTCGCCAAGCGAAAGGCTGAATCAGCGAGTCGCAGCCGTGGGATCACTGTCAGCACGCTGAGTAGATTGCTATACAGCTATCAGTAGATTCGCGACTTTTGTCACTGTTGGTTCTAGTAACCTATAAGTGCCACCTTTCCACTGGCGATGAGACACTGTAGGGGGTTTTAAGGCCGTGAGGAATAAACAAATGCCTTCCGTGACAAGAACGCCTTATGCGACCACACTCGGGGGGGGGCAAAAACCAGGTCATCGTGAAAAATGGGTCCTAGGAGTGGAGATGAAAGAGGAAATGGAAGGCGCGATAAACACTCGCATAAACATTCAGGTGGTACATTACGCTTATGTGCGTTCCTGCCGCCTGCGGTGCCCGTTCAGTCTCGCCTCCTTCCTTATTCAAAGTTCTATTTGGTTGGCCGGACGCATCCGGTAGCGCAGAATGACACGGGTGAGGCGGTCACGGTGTGGAGGTCTACCACCTTGTCATCATTGGCAAAATTATGTCCTTTGAACGCGGTGATTCGCTGCTGACCGCAGGCAGTAGTGACCCTCATGGAGCAAGAAAAGATGGATAACAATCCTGAAACACGTCGAGCCAGCACATGTGAACAAAGATGTTCAGTAAATGAGATAGTTCATGAGACGTAAATACAGTAAGTGGGCTAACTTATGAAATCTCAACAGAAATTTCGAGATAGGTTTTCGTTTCGAAAAGATTTATTAAGTAGGGTTGTAAGCCCAATCATTATGCAACATAATTCTATAAAATTTCAGTTCCCTTAAGACGCCGGCTTTCGAAAAAACTTCTTTTCGGCTGCATTTAAAAACAAAACACCGCGAAAATGGCTTCTTAAGTAACATATATTTTCCTCATGGATTTGCGATGCCCCTAAACGTCCAAATATATTTCATGGACTCATGGATAACAATAGTCATTCTTTTGACCATTCAGTAGAAAATTACGTCTTCTTCTAATTTTATACTCGAAGGATGGGTTTAATTTGGTTTTATATAACTTTTCCTATTCCCGAATAATTTTGAACCCGACTTGCCCTTACACTTGCATTCAGGATTCCCAATCTACAAGCAGTATCATTTCCGCGTACGGAAAACCATACATTTCTCTATAGTATTAAAAGGACAGCATAGGGGGTTAATAAAAGTACTCAGTGGATTTGAGCCACATTCGTAAATGCGGAGACATGACCTTTTATGGTGGGCCATTTCCAGGTATTAAAAAATCTAGCAATTTAAAACGTTTTTAAAACCAAATTATATCATTCTTTCGAGTATAACATTGAAAAAAGACGTAATTTTCTACTGAATAAGTAAAAGAATGAATATTGTTATTCATGTTGTCCATGAAATATAATATGACGTTTAGGAGAATCGAAAATCCATGAGGAAATTATATGTTACTTAAGTAGTCACTTTTCACGAAGTATGGTTTTTAGATGCAGCCGGAAAGACGTTTGTTCGAAATTCGGCGTCCTGGATAACTGAATTATTATAGAATTATGCCGCAAGATGTTTGGCTTTTCGGCCCTACTTAATTAACCTTTTCGAAACGAAAACGTCTTTCTGAATTTCTGTTGACATCTCATGAGTTAGCCCACCTACTGCATGTAAATCTAAATGACAATTTTTGAACATTTCAGGAATCGTGGGTTTTATTTATTCGCCTAATCTGTTCCGGCATAACCCCTCTTCTCATACAGACCATTTGTGGAGTTAATTTTTTGGGAAAATGGTTACAGATTTGGGTGGATGTAAGGGTTATATTTTTCAGACAATTTACGATGCTGACAGCTGTCCTCTTGAAAAACTGCGCACTAGAGCGTTTTTCTACAAAAGGAGAGTAATACGAACTGGAGGGATTTACCAAACCAAATTTTGCCTTCTTGGATACTGATTATTTTTCGCGCAAGTCAGGTGGAGCAGGATGTGAAGAAGCAAGTTATTTTCAAAAACACCAGGGGTTAGGATTTTGAAATTACAACTCTCGATGAAGCCTGGTTGAGTAAGACTTTCGGTTAGAATGAGAAGAAGCAGACGCCTATGAGTGGCAACTTCGACGGAAATGGGCAGTTTTTTCATTACTGACAGCTCTTTCTCTTATCACAATGACTAAAGATATTGAGGCAGAAAGTGTTTCCGTCATATTTCTGTCCCTTATCCGAAACATGAGCGGGTATTTAAATAATCGACGCGTCCAAATCGCTTTCGAGAGGGAGGAATTTTAAAAGACGGACTATGCTCAGCCCTATTACACCAGGCAAGGAAAGGCATATCAATCATTAGACAAGTCCCAATTCTGAACGGTAAATCAGACCGAAGGATCACTTTAAACCATGATGAATGTAAATGAATGAACCCCACTCCTCGAAAAGCCCTTGATCGTTTTAACTGAAAAACAGCGAACACGGTCAAGTAAAAAAAAGAAAATGAGAAATGACTTGATATGTTTTTTTTAGTTTTTTTCCCCATCCTTCGTTCCAGAGTCAAAAAGGAGCCCGATTTGGGTCATGGTATATACTGGTCGAGCTGCGACAATCATAAACGGAACCCTTTACAGCTGAGGATGAAGGTAAATGAATGAACCCCTCCGCCCAGACAAATTCTTGATCGGTTGAACTCGAAACAGCGAACACGGTCCAGTCAAAACAAAGAAAGAAAATGAGATATGACTTGATATGTTTTTTTCAGATTTTTTCCCATTTTGGGTTCATACGCTTATAGCTACTTTCACTCCAGGGTCAAAAAGATGCCCGATTTAAGCCATGATATATACCGGTCGAGCACCTTATGGCACGTCACACATCACGTAAAACTTCACTGTCGGCAGGCGGAAATGCTCGAACGTTCTACTGGCGCAAGTTTTTTTTACAAATTGGAACATTTAATGAAATGCATCAACAAAACGCCAGAAAGTCACCTGAGTTGAAGAAGACGGGATTTTTCATAGAATATAAAATACTGTTTTCCCTATTTAAATGTGATTAAATGTAAAGACATCGGAGAAGCGTAGATGAAGGGCACCACCAAGGTTTTGGAAAAGAGTACTTATTTCGAATGTATTTCTGGTGACACATCGGCGAGAAAATAAGGCGGCCTACAACCGCCCGTATCATTGGTGATCTGAAGAACTTGTCAAGGGGGCAGCTATGAGCCAGTCTGCGCGTAACCGTTGAGAGTATAAGCTATGAGAAGAAAGAACTGATTTGGGCACTGCTAGCGCGCACCTCAGATGATACACCACTTTTTTCTGTGTGATATAGCGGTGTGGTGGATTCACAGACCGTTACAGGCACTAATATCATTATCGCGGAGCTTCTTCTCAGTTTTTTGGTCTGTGTGCAGATAGCGAGGCCCGCGTCAGAGGGCGTCACAAGAATTCAGCCTTTCGATGCGTGCTACCTACTAAAACTGACCCGCAGTATGTCTCTATCCGCTCTTACGGTCGGACTCGTAGGCAAAATTTACAGCCAAGCCGGCAGTCCAATGGTGGCAATCAAGTAGCTGTAGTGCCCGGATTTGTAGGGTGTTGTTTATGTGTCTGACGCTAGGAAGTTAGGG
>CACRXP010000333.1:442230-457797 GCA_902702965.1 Spirometra erinaceieuropaei | reverse complement strand
AGATTCCAGCAATTAACAACTTGCATGCCGGCCATCAAGCAATTAGCGCACCAGCGGGCAACAATCCTTGATGAAGGTGAGCACGGTTAGTTGCTGTAGGTATGCGGTAGCATAGCGACCGCATCCTATAAATACTGCAACTTCCTGTGCACGAGTCACCCTTTTCTGCAACGTCAGGCGAATAAAGCCCTCTTCCAGCGATCGCTTCTTCTTCTGCTCAGTAAATGCATCATCAGTTTCTGTTTTACGAAACCCTTTCGTGAGAGCCATCAGTTTCATTATCTCATTCCGAGAGGCTCCTTTCAGTGCCTTTCATTTTGTCGCGCACAGTGTTTTCTAAGTGCCTTTTGCCGTAGGTATTCACAATTAACTTGAAAAAACTGCGAATATCATGATGTTTTGGGACTTATAGAAATAAATTTACTAACTGACATTAATTCACAATTATTTTATTATATGCTGTACTATTATGAATATTGTATTATACTGATCCGCACAGAAATAAGCATTCCGGAAGTACTCCACCTTTTTCCTCAATGTAGTGCCAGAGGCAAGACAACGACAGTGAAAATGTCATTCTCACGTTTCTACAAACAACCCACGCTTTTGACAGTGTTGCGTGCAGATCGATCTGAGGTCCGGCGATTGGTACGGTAACTAATTGTGTTCATCTCGCAACTTCACGCTCTAATCACCGATGAACGCACCTTGCGCGCTGTTAGGCAATCACTTTGTGATCCGAGAAGACAGAGCCTGTCTAGTGGTCCACCGGCAAGACTGACTTATATTGTCCCCTTAAACAGAACATGGAAATAGAAATGCCCGCCCAAGTAGTAAAGGCAGACCTGCAAATGATTCTGTGAAGGACAAAATATTCTCGTGTTCGACCGTCGATTTCGACGATGTCCACCATGTGCCCCACAGACTGCAATGGGAGCAGGGACGGTGATTTACGCAGGGATTTATAGTGCCAGTAGACTTGCGTAACATCTACCTACACTCTCTCCTCCTCCCCCGCCTGGGCCCGGTGTCAAGACAGAGTCAAGAAGACCGGAGACGGGGGCGGCCGCAGGTGGATGGCTTGGACGGATCCTCGCCTTGGCGCTCCACTCCGCACCCCCTGGTCCACACACAAATGACCAGGATTTTGACCACAGAACAATGAGGTGGTGGCAGTGGTCCAGTTGTACGACGATTGCCGACAACAGGGTCTGCCAGCGCACCCCGCAAGTGTTGGCATTTGTTATTGCGCACAGATAACGCCTGCCAGAGTACGATGTGGCCCCCGTGTTGGTCCAGCGCATCTTACACGTGGCCCGTTCTGAGGGCAAATATTCTCGTGTACTAACCCCGTCAATAACCGTAATATAACACTAAATCGTTGCCCTAATCTTGACCCTAACCCTACCCCGAATCTTAACTTTGCAGTTGACTCTGGTCCCTGTCTTAGCCCTAAGCCTGACCCTGGATTACGTTATCGTTAGCTTGAAATCTAACATAATCCCTAACTTAACCCTAACTCCTACCTCAAACCTAAGCCTAATTTCATCGAAAGTTGGCCGAAGTTGCAAGTGGTTCCCGTCTTCGTGTCCTGTTGAGACGTCCATAGAAGTCACTCCTACCGGTCCACCTATCACTCTTAGACGCTTAAAAGACGTCAGCCACGATCGACGAGTCCAGGACTGCGGAAGGTTGGACGAGGTTCAGCGGAGGTTGGATTCGAAAAAAAAACAGGCTTTCGGGCCGAATGAGCAGAGTGGGAGACGGGAATGCCTGCGAAACGACCAATAAGACGCTGGCAGGCAGTAGTGGTAGTAGTGCGACGTGGAGGCTGCGGTCAGCCAATAAATAGGCCCTCATCAGCTGTTTGACACAATCATGGAATCAAAAACTGATGGAGACATACACCCTTGAGACTGGAAACAACAGTAAAACTAGTCTTCCATCAAGCCGCTCGAACAACCTCTGTCTAGAGAGCCATGACTTAACCGGGTTTTCCAGTCACCTAGAAGTTACTGTTCGCTCCCTCTAGCTAGCCTTTTCGAGTGTCTTGGACACCAGAATGAGGGTTTTCCCGTTCAACAACAAAAGTGTGAATGGTGGTTTATGATAACTGTCCTAGAAGCAGTTCGCCTAGCGCGACCATTTTAGGACTGTCCCTGGACTCTCATCCTTCTCGCATGCACAAAAAGCTCGCACTGGGATTGGTCGATCCACCGATTAGCACTCAAACTGAGCTCGAATCCATATATATTGTCGAACTCGACGCTAACTCATTTCAAGGTCAATTGGTATTAGAATGCTCCTTTTTCAAGTAGATAATATGCGTCCATGCATGCGTAGCTCCAATACTCGGTCGGTCTAAGCTGTTCCACAGCAGGATTAAAGAAGGGAGCGGACTAGCACGGAAAAAGCCCGTACTGGATCGTAAAGGTCTTTACTACTTCACACCGTCTGCCGTGCTGGAACTGCAGACCATAATAGCCCCGTCTTAGAGGCTGCCACAGGGAACGGAGCTATGAGTATTAATAACCGATTGGCCTGTGTCACGAGCAATTGGAGACTACTTTCAAAGATCGAAGGCCGTGTTGGAAGCGGCTAGGACATGTGACGATCTAAAATCTCCAAAATGCACATGGATGCGAGTCCAAGAACTGACCCGAGTGTAGCGAGGCGATGGTATTCAGGTTCGGGCGCAAAATTAAAGGACAAAATCATCTTCGAATTCAGAATGCTTTCGTCCGATGTCAAACAGCGTTCATCCCCAAATTGAATCGCAAGGAGCAAATGACGCTCAACACTCCTAGAATACACTTAAACACCCATCCCTGTCAAAGGCCATAATATGCTGGTCTCATACACTGTTCTGCCCTTTATAAAAACTCGCAATTTCGCAGGTATTTCAATGTAAGAACATCAGTGGTCCAGCTAAGGGGTGGTTGCTCGAAATCCCAGGTCAGATAGTCGGGGCGAATACGAGTGTGTTTCGTGGTTTTTTAAGACAAACTCTTTCCACACACATGACAATTCGACCGTCGTGACCGATGATGTTTATCATGTGTCCCACAGCCGAGATGAAAGCAGGGACGAGGACATGCGCGTGATCTCGCCTATAGTGACTGTGGACTTGCGCAGCATCTACCACACCCTCTCTTCCTCCCCCACCTAGACTCGGCGTCAAAACATAGTTAAGAAGACCTAAGGCGAGAGAGAGCACGGGCGGCCGGCACGGCGAAAACCCGCACCTAGGTGCACCGCCACACTCCCTGGTCCACAACGCAAATTGACCAGGATTTTATACAAAAAAAACGGTGAACGGCTCGAATCTCACTGGGTGGGAGTGCCATAGAGGCCGCATTATGGAGGAACAACTGCGGTCTGACTCTCAGTTCACAAGTCGGCAACTCCACACAAACACAGACTGGCCTGACTGCGAAGTCCGCGTCATCCTGTCAGTCGGCAGCCAACCAAGCCACAGCTCTTAGCGAACTGTGATAGTCTGAAGTACCTCAGACTGTCTATGATAAGGAATATGCTCTGGGACCGTCGACCTAACTCTCTCTTCCCACACTCTCAGGCACCAGTCCAATGTCCGAGCCGGTCAGATGTCTGACGCGGAAATTGGGCGCAGTGGCTAGCACGGCTAGAGCACCCATCTTCACGCGCCACACGCGCGGCCTGGCCCCCCAAACGTTAACCAGGACTCCAGTTGCCAGAACGGGCACTTTAGTGACGGGGGACAACTCTGAACCGTTCTCAAGCTGGACAAGCTGCACTTTCTTTCCAAACCGGGATAATGCTGCCTTGGATTCCGTTCAATTTACTTGAGGGAAATGTAGATATGCGCCTTTGAACTTCCTATTTGTTGCACTCGGCGGAAGTATGTCACAAATTTGAACATGGGATAACATCAGAGGACTACAAAGGAAATATCAAAAAGTGTACGATAGGTGAAGTATTTCTTGTGTTGGCAGCATTGGAAGACATGTGCACACACGTACATAGGTGCACAACACAGTAGTAACTTGGACCATAACTATGTTACCGGGAAAGTGGTGTAATCTGTGATCTGCAAGCGTCATGGTGAGTGTCAGTAGGGATGTGTGCAGTGGTTCTCACATTAGCCATTCTATAAATAAACGTTACTTAAACACCTACAGTAGTATCATAACAATAATAAAATGTTACCGCAAGACGTAGAGGCCGCGGCGGTCAAATGGCGTCGTGGTGCGTACCACACTACCGATCCAGCTTCCTTGGGCGGCCTCACATCGCAAAAACACCACTCCCTGTCCGTGGGAGGCAGCAATAAGTGGTGTATCAGTGGTGCTCGAAGCACTAACCGTAATCCCCATCGGCATGCAATACGTGTCGGGATGGCAACTTTTGAATGCGTGCCCTTCCGGGCACCTGTAAGAACCACACCCGCTATGAAGGCTACTGAAGTAGTCAGGATTTTAAATGCCTACGGAAACCTTCCTACAGCACGTCCGGGTTTATGGAGGCATCCAAGGCCAATAAAAATGTCACACTACTGCGCTGGTCGACCTACGTAGAGTTTGAATCTCCCAAGTGGCCAGAAAAGTACGCATTCGATCTAGAATCCACGCGTCCATGAAATTCTTTGGGACCGTGATGCATGCTGCCATAAAGGCAACCCGATCATCAGAGAGACGACCTACAGGGCTCTCCGGGTCAGTTTGAGGCCCTCTACGGTACGACTTTTAGTCCGCTGCCGCGGTTTAAAACGTCCCAGATTTATTTTGGTTAGTAATCTAAACGCTAGATCCACCTTGGACGTCAACACTCCTCTCCCCGTCCACCATGACCCGGTGGCGATCTAGAGAAGATGGCATCAAGCACAAGGGGCTGGCATGGTTTCCAGACTCCATCAAGGAGAGTCACACATCAGTTTGGTTCTCCCTTGGGCCTGAGACACCAACGCAGTTCGTTTAAGAAAAGAGCTCCGTATCAGTCATACAAACACATCACGGCTGCTTTGGTGAGCCAGGAAAGTGACGCCCCTTGATAGTAGAGGTCTTAGAATGACGACACTTCAAAAAAATCAAAGCAGCCAGGGAAACGTTCGCATACACTGCTCTGAATATGTTTTTCGGATTAAAGAAACCGCGGACGTAAGCAAAATAGCATAAATGCACACACACAAGGACAAACAACGGAGGAAAAATAAGTCCACAATTATAAATACAGGGAGAAATCTGAGATGCGTTTCAATCACTAGGCAGTGTCGGAGAAGGCGAAGGCTGAGAGGCGTTTAGCTGCCCGCGCGGAGAATTCCGCCCCCTCGGTCATTTTCACGCGTTCCTCGGTGACTGGAGGCGACGAGGGTCGCTTCTTGCCGCCCGTCTTCACCGTTCCGGACTGTGGAGTGAAGGAGAGCACGTTGAGGGGGAGGTCAAGGCAGGGTCAGTTGTAGAGGTTGACGCAAAGATAGTGAACAAAACAGGTGACTCCGCTCGAACACGTTTTGGAGGCTTATTCTCAACGACGTTCCTCCTGCCGCACGTCCTCCATAACTAACGCCTCCAATCCCTGGCAGGCAACAAGGGCCATTACTGGTCACGGAGAGGGCGTTGTGGTGAGTTAGGCTATAGCGAAGCAGAGCCCGACAGTTCTCGACCGTCGTACCCGACGATGTCCACCGTGTGCTCCACAGGTAAGCGAAACAGGTACGGTGACTTGCGCGTGAACTAGATCATAGTGATAGTAGACTTGCGCAGTATCTACCGCACTCACTCCCCCCACACCTACCCTGCTCATATGGCAAGACGGCCAGGGCGAGTAGCTAGCAAGGCTGGAGTTACGTCCGCGCGCACCGCACTCCGCTGGTCACTTCTTACATGCGGCTCAGTCTTGGATCTCACGTAAGTGTCCCTGTCATGAAGGCCACCTTAAGGAGCCACTTAGGCCTCGCCGAAAGTACTTGGTAGGGCCTTGTTACCCCGACAGTTGGAAAGCTCTAAGTCACGGCCGTAAGTGCATCGTGCAAGTTTCAAAGCATGTTTGGTTGTCTATGCTGTTTGGCTCCCTCGCCTACACCAACGTCGTTCGCGAGTAAGACCGGCCAGAAAAGACATCGATTCCAATGGACGCCGTAGGACAATCCCTTTTCGCCTACCCCCCCCCCTCAATCCCAGAGTGGAGTTTTAGAAACAGAAGGCGGTCTGGTCAAAGCAAAAGTCGTTTGAATTTCGAGCCGTATCGGTTTGCGAAATGAGAAACAGTCCGAACGGTTTAAGATGTGAAAGGAGTCAATGGTGTTGCCGTAAACTTGTTACTTATTTACTTACTGCGTCCTCGCCTTCTCACCCAGGCACACGGCAAGTGTGAAAGACCACCTTCAAACTACGTGCGAGGAGGAGGAGGAGGAGGAGGAGGAGGAGGAGGTGGAGGCAAGCGGACGAAAACAAGCCGCTCAGAGACTGAACGAGAAGTAACGTAAGTAGAAAGTCAAAATCTACTGTTACTTGCTTTGGTCTTAAAGGAATACACATGAGGACAGTAAAAAGAATCAGATGGGACGAGTTATGGCCATGACGCCGTCAATCCGTCATATCCTACTCCCAGGTCGGACGGACCTGAGTCCTGAAGCCTAATAAGCACAACGGAAGTCGCATGCTCCACCACTGAGCCCGTAGTCTGATTCTCGTCAAGCGTCATCGTGAGTGTTAAGGATCTAGTAAGGGTTGCTTGTGTGGATTTGGCCTGGTCACAGGACGGAATACGCGTCCTTGTGCCCCGTCCTTCCCAGTGACCTACAAAGATGGCCAGGCGGCTAGCACGCTCCCATGTAGAATCAAAGCAAGAAATGCACTATTGACGAAAACCACACTTACCTGAGAGGTCTTAGTGGATGCACGTTTAGTTGGCGATTTGTTACCAGAACTGGGCCTCCGTGTGGCCTTGGAAGCGGAGTTTTTCGGCAGAGGTTTAAGTGCTGGTCGAACAGACGGCGCCTGTGGCTTCAGGCCATCCAGAGCGCTGCTACCTCGTCCGCCAGCAAGGAGTGACTTGGTGGAAGTCCCACCACGCTAAAGGTGAGGAAAGAAGTGTAAGAGAAGTTGACCAAGAGACGCGGAAAATCCGGTATTAGAAAGAGGAATACTGAAAAACCCTAGAGCGGTAGGAAATAGCACCTAAATTCCGTTGCTGTTAAAGCCGCCTTTTCAAATAAAGGCGAAGAGAGAAGTTCCTACCAGGCACTATCTGAAAAACAGGATTTCGGGGCGGAACTCGATGCAAAGAGGAAAAATGCGACAGAAAAATGTTGTAGCCAATGAGAGAAGGTATACGACATTGGAATTAAGGGCGACAGGAAGCCGTCTGAGAGAGACATCAGTCGACGATCCAGAAAACTTCGTTTAGGCCGCAAAAAAAACAAAATCCTAGACTGAATTCCAGGTTCGTGCTCGTAAATTGGATGAGTTTGGGAGAAAGGGATGCACCTGGCTGACTCCCTCCTGGTATATTTAGGACCCGATGAAGGTACGAAGGCACGAAAACGTCATCGGCAAACGGTACAGTCAGTCATATATATATACAGTCCCACAGTCACTGACGTTGGCCGAAGCTTTAAAATGTGTGCACAATATGGAAGGACTACTTTAGTGAGGTTGTAATATTGATTATCGTGCAACATAATCGCAGGACAGTCTGGACATGGCACGACGCCAGCTTTTGAATGCACCTCTTTTCGGTCGGTTATAAAAACCACACAAGCTAAAAAGTGATTACGTTAGCAGTATAAATGTTTTCTACTGATCTTGTATATCCTTATAAATTCAAATATGTCGTTTATTGAAACGCTGCGCAAAAAAACATGTGGTGGGAAATCACATCACAATCAGTTTTAAACACAGAGAAATGGTATGCCTAGGTTTTAAACAAGTTTCTAATTATGAGAATTTTTAGGCCGCGCAACGTCCATTTAAATGGCACCGTATCTGCCCGTTATTTAAAGTTCCACATCCATTACGAAATTTTATGGGCCCTCCTTGGCACGAAAAAGTGAATGACTCTTCTTACATGAAAAGTTTAAGGCTTGCAGACTGTAAACCTTAAACGTAGATGCAACGGCAGATCGGGCTCAAATTTTCTTCCAAAACTGGAAGATACCCCTCTATCGGGCATGACAGTTGAAGATGACATAATTTGTCACCAAATATGCGCAAGAAAGGATATTTTTTGATTATGTTTCCGGTGATACTGACTTATGTAGAAATGTGACAGCTGAACCCAGGCCAACTCAAATGCGGGAGGGAGGGCAAAAATTGGTTCGGAAGGTGGGGCCAGCCAAAAAAAATTCGTAAAAGTCCCCTCAATTCGTGAGAGAGCCAAAAACTGTAATAAATGCGAAGTTTGTTTAAGCGGGGTAAATGAGAAAAATGAGCCCGCCAAGCTAAAGGCCGAGGAATGTGCGCGAGCGCCTGACTGGCAGGAGACGTAAGGAGAAACAGACGAGAAGCGGATGATGACCAAGGAGATGACAGTGGCAGAAGCGGATGGTATAACTATCACAGGACAAAGAAATAGCTGAGGACAATAACTCAGATTACCACTAGGCTGTCGAAAAGGACAAGGGTCAGCGGGTATGCGCAAGTGAATGCCAGTAGGCAAAGTATTATTATATAGCAAAGTCTGCAAAATTGCATTAAGCGGCATTATGATGAACAGGGCTGAGCGTGATACCCAGTGCGCTTGCGCCTCTCCAAGCGGAACCCAAACGCTGGAGTAGAGAGGTGAGGAGAGGGGTTCGGTCACGAAAACAAGACCGGACGTTGGCGTCATGTCCAGCCGGAATCCATTAGGCCGACACTGTATTAGGTAAAGAGGACTGTCGCACAAGTGAAAACTATACGCTGGATTAGGGGGAAGAGAGGAAGCCGTTCGGTCACGAAAACAAGATCGGAAAGTCGGTGTGATATCTAGTGCGCTCGCGCTTCCCAAGCGAAGTCTTTACGCTGGATTAGGGAAGAGAGAGGGTGGGCTCGGTCACGAGAACGAGGACAGACGTCGGCGTTTTGTCCGGCCGGAGCCCACTAGACAGACAGTGGACGCTATTGGACACGCTGTCGTAGGCAAAAAGTGAGAATGCAAACGAAGACCGTCGCAGGCCATTCGACCTCCGGTGTGACCGACTATGGTCACCCAAATGAAATCGCAAACAAAACAAGAAAACCGAATCCAAGCTACTCAAAACGGGTAAGTAGGCAATTTTGCGAAGTCGATGCGTTATGGTTACACGTCCACATAAGTCGGTCCTACAGTGGTGTATTTTGAATTTATAAGGTCATCGAAAACCAATCTCAAAAAAATCGTGCCACTTAAGTGGTCATTTTTTGCCAAATGCAGTTTCTGCAGGTGGCCGGGAGGGAGTGCATTTAAAAACCCGCATCATGTCGTGTCTTACATATCCTGCGACTATGCCGTATAATAGCCAATAATGCAACCCCACTAAAGTAACTCTTTCTAGTCGAGAACACATTTCGGAATTTCACTTAACATTTCACGGGATCAGTCATTGATTATACAAAGCTGGTTGCGAAACATCGGACAAACGCGAGGGTGGGAGGCATTCCCGCATATGCGAAATATATCCGCGGTCGAAATAAAGTGGCGGCAAAGACACGGGGTGGCCACTTTCGGGTTATCAACCGTAGTCAGCCAGCCGTACGTCAATCCCAGACTTGGGAGGCACGAACTCAGACATTTTGGTCGTCGGGCGTTAAGCCCACTGTGCTGCCAACAGGCAACGGAGCCATGCCAAGTATGCAGCCGCCCTCCCTTCGGTCGCGAGCACGGAGCACGCCCGCTCATCATGGTCCCCATCTTGGGTGGCTCAATACCCGAAGCGTCCGGATTGGGGTTATCAAAACCCACGATAGCAGATTGACGACGGTTAATTAGCCGGAAATGTCGTCTAATCCCCTTTATCTTTGCCGGAATACACTTTGCGTCTCCGCACTGTTCACTATCCGATGCCATGTAAACGCTTGTGTGGGCACCAAACCGAGCTCCAGGGCTAAATAGGATCGTCCGTGTTCGCCCCGAATTCGGAATATATCGGACAACGCTCCGATCATTACGGCAGGCTGGATCCTCTTGGAAACAGCCTCGCTGGCCTTAGCTGAGTTTTGGTAGGAAGAGGTTGCAGAAATTCTCCAATGCCCGTGGGTTTTTGGTCTACATCACGGGACCGATTCACTAAGACAAACATAGTGAAAGTTCAACGTACTGGGAAAAAACGAAATTCTGAAGAACACTCTGATGACCGCATGCCTCATCATTCCTCTTGTTGTGAGTTAGTCTGTCGCGGGACTTTCTGGCGTAAAAGTGATGATAATCAAAGAGGAAAAAAGTGTTCCGCATCAACCACGGGAAGAGTAGCAAGACGACGGACCTAGAACAGCGGGCCGGAACTTCTTTGGCTGCATTTACGAGATTTCACGTGTGAAAGATGCTGTAAAAGCCCTACCGAAAACAACAGACAAAGCGTACTTCCTAAGAGGGCACAATAGTTGCTACCACTTGAGTAAAGCACTTCGCAAGACGACTGCAGATAAGGAACTATGAAAACCAGTCCGGTAGGACAGCTTACCCTGAAGGGGTTAAAACGACGCTGCGAAGCGCCCAGACTCGATGGAGGTTGTTGCGAGTCGTCAAGCGTGAAGGAGGTACCTCCGATACTGGACTCTGTTGGTGGCAAAGAGGAAGACGGCAGGGCAGACATCTCTGATTCCTCCTCCTCCTCATCACCCTCTTCGACAGCGGTGCCCTCACCTCCGTCAGAATCGCTGTCCTTGTAACTTCGTGCACTTTTGCTGTTAAGGGGAAAGAGACAGAGTATATCAAACACACGATAGATCGACCGTTGTTGCCGACGATTTCCACTGTGTGCCCCACAACATGGTGAGGCAGGGACGGTGACTTGTGCGTGAATTATAGTGAGAGCAGACTTGCACAGCATCTATTGCACTCTCTCCTGCCCCACCTGGACCCGGTGTTAAGACAGAGTCAAGAAGACCGGAGGCGGAGGGGGCGCATGTGGATGGCACGGTCGAGCCCGGACTTTGGCGCTCCACTCTATACCTCTTGGTCCACACAGCAAATGACCAGGTTTTGACCAACAACAAAAAATGGGAGAGGTGGCACGAGCCCCAATGCGCGCGACGTGCGTAGGCAAATGGGTCTGCCACCGCACACCGAAGTGTTGGCATTTGCTATAGTGCTCAATCCTATAACGCCTGCCAAGATCCAATGTGGCCCCGTGTTGGTCCAGCGCGTTTACCACGCGGTCCGTTTGGGGGACGCATGGGTGCTCAAGCACACACCGCCTCCCACACGCAGGGAGAGAGAGAGGGGGGAGGGAGAGAGAGGGAGAGGGAGAGGGAGAGAGATCAATCCGTAACTACCAAGGGGGATTCATCAAGGGAACAGTCAACAACACGGTAGATGAAACGCAGCCCTCAACTGCCTGTTGGCTAACAGTGTCCGTAGAAAGAAACATATTTCAGGTGCGAATGCACGAGAGTTTTCCAGATGCAGAAGACACAACAAAAATGTGCTCCCTTGATCATGCCCTCCGCCAGGCTTATGGGAAGCTCAATGAGTAAATCGATAAAAACCTGTAGAGCAATCTGGCGTCGTAACTGTGCACACAGAAAGGCACCTCGAACGGAAGGAGAGCTAGCGCAACACACCAAGGAACATAAATTTATTGTGCGACAGAGAGACTATCGGTCTCAATTGACTGTCTACATCCACCAGACAGCTAACACTCTTAAGTCAGCAGAGAAAAAAACAAGCTTTCGGATGGTTCAAACTTTGAATTCCGATGAGAGCCCCGAAGATAGACAGGTCTTGGGCTACTATATAGTGCATTTATCTCCAGATTTGCAACACCTGTCGATGGTTGCTTAGTGTTTTATAAATGCCGTCTGTTGTGTTGTTGGGGTTTTTTATTTCTCACACGGGACTCCTGTACAAGTTCAAGAGCCCAAACAAAACCTGTGCTCTAAAAGTCTCCGCCTCATTTAATTTACAAAACACATTCGTATACCAACCTCTTTTTCCGGTGATTCTCCTTCTCTTCGACGTCCTCCTCCACAGAGCTTTCATCAGCATCCTCTTCCTTTGCGTCTTCGGATAAATCGCCGTCTTCGTCGTCCTCCGCCTCTTCCTCATCTTCTTCTGTGACGGAGGCGGCCTCAGCTTCGCCCTCTTCTTTTCGTAAGGCTACCTGAGCCAGTCGAGATGCCAAGTGCTGACGGTTTTGCCTGGCCGCGTAGCGAATGGCCAGCTGTACGGTCTCTGCATCTGGCATGAGATTGGCAATCTCCAAACTGGCCCAATCACTGTCCAATTTGGCTGCCAACTACAAGGATGAGTTGAAGAAAGGGAGGGGTGTGTGTGTGCTGTAGGTAGATGAGGTAGAGGACAGAAATGGCATGCAGGAGAGCCCCAAGGAAACGGTGTCTGTCTGACACGCGTTATCTGACGTCGTGCCCACCGGTAGGGCGAATGTTCTTCACTGGAGACCAGTTGCAAGTAGGCAGGCTCTGAACTCTGAAAAATAAACTTTCTTATGAGCCATGCAGCAGTAGCACCGTCAGGCGCGACCAGAACTGCTGCTACCACTGCTGTCGCTCTGGGTGCCCCCAGTCCTGACCAACCACGTTCTGCTGTTGGGGCACCTCGCGATGTGGGTTCACTTCGAAGAAATCGACATCGTTTGTGGCACAGGGACCTTAACCATGGTCGTTGTCATGCAACTTCGATGAGTAGCACATCCACTAGAAAACAACTATCGTACGTGTCGATTTCTGCCATCGACGAACTAGGTGTGCTGTGTGCTTCTCGACGCGCCCCACCAAGTGGCGAATAGTGAAACGGTCTACGGTGGAAACCAGCTGCAAATCGGTAGGCTCTCAAGTGTGAAACATATGCGCTCTCATAAAACATGCAGTGGTAATACCGTAAGTATCTCCGGTCATCAACTAGTGAAATAGGTTAACTATGAAAAGTTCATGAGTCATAGAGGTAAAATGACAAGGCTAATGTCTTTCACCAGCAAACAGGGCCGCATACACGCCGTCCGATACAGGTCTGGAACCAGTAGGGTGGGCGCTGACGTCCCCGAAGAATTCAGAGAGCCCTATCACACAAACGGGTTTTTAAACGGTCCGCAGGCTCGGAATTGGCTTGTTAAGAGTCCATGGCGCCAGGGAGGGGCAACTTCCCGCAGCAGGTGAGACAAAAGCTGTAGAGGAAATGACACCTCCCTTGTGGAATTGAGGCTTTCGGCTCCTGAACTAATTTGGGTTAAATGCCTCGGAACAGACGAATTCAGGCACAGTTCGAAAGTTGATATAAGTTGATGAGCTGAAACCCAGTCCGCTTCAGCGGACTAACCCGCGTGATATACATATGCTGCCAACAGGTAGCCAGTAGTATAAACGTGTTGCATGACTTACCATGCTGACCAGCGGCTGACGGAAAGCTGCGAGGGCCCCCAGCGTTCCGCCAGCAGCGGCACAAAATCGACGAAACACGCGTGTCTGGGCTTTTAGCTAGTACCTGTTCTGCTACTATGTTGTTCTCCTAGCGCTAAAATATACTACTAACTGCCGGTCAGGAGTTGATGAATATTATGCGGTCATTCCGCTGTGGCTGATGGACTTCGGCCCAAATATTCATACATCGAACTTCGGTTTGCGCACACAGACCTTAATATATACTGGTCTACTCTAAGTTAGCAGTTGATTTCTGAGGAAATTAAAAAAGAAATAATTACTTATTTCAGCTGGTATAGTACTACTTACAGATACTTTCAGTTTGATGTGTCTCGCGGACTGCTGCCATCATGATTCGCAACTAGGTTAGGGTTCGGGTTTTACGGTAAGGATTTAAAGTCTAATGTTAGGGGTTAAGGTCGGTGTTAGGGTTTGGGGCTAAGGTTTAGGGTCACGGTTTAGGGCTTAGCGTTAGTGTTTAGAGTTAGTAAGTCATTCAGCACCCAATTCCTACAACTTCCATCTACGGCTTACGTCTGATTGGTCACACTCTTGGCGGTTCAGTTTCAATGACTTTGACTGGCCAATCACCCTTATTTTTCGTGGAATTAGTTTTACCGGTAACCTGCAGGTAATTTTTTTTATTGCGTGGCGCTTTCGCTGTGAGTTAATACCCACTAAACAAACCGGAATATTTATCAAAAAACTGCGTTTTTCCCCTAGTTTTTGCACATATTTTGCTGTTTTCGCGTAGCCCTATCCGTAAAGCCTCTTTTTCCACGGCCGCCTGGGTCTCCCCATTTCCCAGTAAAAACGCGCTTTCGAGGTTTGCCCAAGTAAAATAAGACACCTTTTAAGCAACCTCGTTATCAGGCTTGGTAAAATCCCATACCTAAGCAGGACGCGGGAGGCTACGGCTTCTTGGCAGTGGATACTTGAAAACGCAAAGACCTCTCAAAAATCTGATATGTGTATTCCTGGAATCCGATTCCTGATTAACCAGAAGTGTTAGTCATAAATTATGCTCATGGATTCAGGCATGCGCCAGGTGTCCACGGGTGTTAGTAGGTCTATTTACAGGGGTGTGCGAACGAACGTGAAATTATTTTCGGAGATATCGCGTACAGTGGGATTTCGTGCCTTCATCAAGTGGTTAAAGGTCTGCCTTCTGGAAGATACTCCAGTTTGGAAGTTGTTGCTTTTTAATTTCTTCAGAAATTAACTGCTGGAGAATGCTGTGAGACCTACTGAAGAGCCGAACCCCTCGCAGTTGTGTCATGCGGCGACAGAATACCCGCGAAACACGCATGTCTGGGCTTTTAGCGAGTACCTGTGTTCCCGGTATAGTATCCTCTGACGCTAAAATATACTACTAACTGCCGGTCAGTAGTTAATTAATATTACGCGGTCATCCCGCTGTGGCTGATGAACTTCGGCCCAAATAGTCATACATAGAATTTCGGTTTACGCACATAGACCTTAGTATATACTGATTTACTCCAACTTAGCAGTTGATTTCTGAGGAAATTAAAAAAACAACAATTTCTAAACTGCAGTATCTACCAGAAGGTACGCGGGGGATGCTGGGGGCGACCCACTGAAGATCCGAACCCCTTGCAGCTGTGCCCTGCAGAGGCAGAATATCTGGGAAACACCCCTGTTTGGGCTTTCAACCAGTGCCTGTGCTATTAATATGGTATCTTCTAGCGCTAAAAAAGTGTCCGTCCTATCGGCATGGCGAATCATTCGGCATTTCACTTCTATTATTTGCAATATAGAGATCTCCCAAAAAAAGATTATCTTCAGTAGGTGATCTGTTAGGACAATTAGACGCATACAAAAGAAGGAACCAGAAAATTTTATGCAATTGTAGACAATGGCAGGGGCACGAACAGCGCCTATCTGAGGCACTTAACACTTGCAGTGGTGACAAAATGCCAGTTATAATGGGTCACGAGTGGGACTCCGCTGGGTCAGATCTAGACCTGGCACGCTTTTTTGGGCTGTACACCCACAACATGAGTGGGGTTGTAGT
>CACRXP010000333.1:400570-435049 GCA_902702965.1 Spirometra erinaceieuropaei | reverse complement strand
ACTGCCTTCCGCTGAACCTGCAGTTTGCCCGTCAGCTGCTCCAGGGCCTCTCCATCGACATCATATCCATTGCAGTAACCCCAGACAGGCGGCCTTTCCGCCAGTGAGACGCGCAGGTAATTCTCCTAAAGGAATAAGGTGGGAATAGCAGTATAGCAGTAGCGGCGGAAAACACTCAAAATAAAAAAAGGGAGAAGGCGAGGGAGGATTGCAAATACTTGAAGCGTAGGTAGGTTGTAGATGTGCAACAGCCAGAAAATAGGACCTACCTCAAGATTGGCCTGGTCGAGTTCGCCCACGCCGCATAGAGGCAATCGGTAAGGCAGGGTGGAGACCACGGGCCGCGGGATAACACGTGGCCATTTGGAAGCCTTGCAGTAGATGGCCTGCACCTGGCCGTAACCCAGATTATCAGACCGCAGGCTCTGTATACGGTCAGCCTCAGCGTCGCCCTCGGAGTCAGGGTCGGCGCGTGCAGCGGCAGTAGAGCCGTCGGCACTTTCGATGACGGCGACGACGAAGTAGCAGTCGGACTTCTGGTTTGAGGACTTGATGAAAGACATAGTGTTGCATACTGGAACCCAATGGAACTCCGAAGTGACTCTTGATCCGGGCGCGTTCTGATGCACCAAACGACGGACAACTCCACTAGTGTCGTGCGACACTAAATGACCGAGGTCAGAGAAGCCAAACCAGGAGAGGCGAGCGCTGGCGTCGGGGTCGAAGGCAGAACGAGGCTGAGGACTGAGAGGCAGGGGACTCCAAACTGCGAGTTGACCGAATGCCCAGCCGCTCGGAGCTCCACCACCGGCCGGAGAGTGTAGGTTGAAGACGCGCCAGTAGAGATCCTCAGGCGTCCAACCCACAACTACGGCGAGGACAGGCAGGGATGGGTGCGCCGCCATCGTCACAACGGCTTTGCCTGGGAGGCTAATTGGGGGCAGGCCGAGGGATGTGGCCTGTAAAAATCGACTTCAAAAGCAGTAAGCAGATCGGGAGACATGTTTATATAAATGGGGTCTAATCATTTCACAGGAAAACACTAAACGGCTTGAGTTTGGAATGAAGAAAACGCCTCCAACGAGGCGGTGCATGCGTCTAAAGCGAGTTCATGTGGGCCTCAAGGATGTGCAATTCGCCCTGTTGATTACACAAATTCAATGGTTGGGCCAGGCACAAATGCACGCTTTACCCGAAGCCAGATCTGGCGGATTACTGAAATGACTATAAACATACTACTAACATGATTTCAACAGATCCTTTCGTGCACATTAAAATTGACCCATATGAAAATTTTCACGGTGCGAATGAAGTGGTCAATTCTTTCGCCGTTATTTCGCAAATACCATACCTTTTCACATTTATGTTCCCCTATTAGATTTATGCATTCCGCACACTAAAACTGCATGCAAAATTTTTGCAATTTAACTATTTTCCCTTACACCTGTACCGTTTAAATGGACTTTCCAGGGCTTCTGGCGTTTACTCCAAATATAATGACCGATACTGACTGAGAGGGCACAGGTAAAACAACTCCTACCTGTAGAAGGCGCAGACCAGCAGAGGTGGAGGAGGGCGCGGAAGGAGCTGGTTGCGCAAATATGCGCAGAAGACGGGCAGAAGTGGCAACCACAGCGAAGCCTCTTGAGCTAGACTCCTCGTCCGAGACCAAACAGACGGCACGTGCTGACTCACCCCGCGGCAGAGAAGTAAGCCAATCGGCGCCCACTGCAGCGGCGACCTCACCACCGCCAGGCTGTCGGACGTTCAACGGACGCAGGAGGATAACGCTCTGATTCACCGCGTTGTCCTTTTCACTCTCCTCAGGGGGTGCGACCTCCGCAGAGCCCTGAGAAGAAAGAGGTGTAAACAGCTGGCGACATGTGCCCGAAGCGAATGCATGAAAGTAGACAGGCAAAACTCACCGGACTGGCCAAAAGTAATGCCGTCAGACTGAGATCGGCCATTGTGAAACCGACTGTATCCATAACGTGAAGGCTGTGTAGAAGGGTGGTGTCATGGAATTCAGCTTCTATGCTTGCTGAGTCTGCCTCTGTCTTATAGTTGTATGCATCCTCTGCGTCGTTCTGGGCGAAGCGCGTCACCACACCGATGCGGTTCCATACCATAAAGCGTTCCCGGAAACCTAATAGGCCAAAATATAGAGCAGAGGTTGTGCAGAGTCGGCTCCGTCTTTATCCCCTACTAACAAGAAATTGGATTGAACAACATGACCAGTAAGACACTTGGCCTTCATCTTACCGCACAGGCTCCAGCTGCGTTTCAGAGCCCAGACTTTACTCAAACAGATCGCCCAATGCGGACCAATGGGTCTGACCAACATAGGCCTGACACTACAACCTAGTTTACATTCAGGCCAATATATGAAAGTCGATAGTGATTTGTACGTCGTATTCCAGTGCAATCCTCACAACGACGCGTGACACAGTCAATACGCGGGACGAAAATATCCCAACTTTCTCAGCACTTCGAAGCAAAGGAGAAGGCGACACCAAATGGGCCTACTGTACGGCATTTCAGTACGCGAAAAGGCTAAAATAATTCCCGAATTCATCCCGCTGAGCCGCACTAACTAAATTAATCCCAAAATGATACGGATGCCTGAGATAGAGCTGGCATCAAAGGCTCCTTCCACTAAATCCGTAAACGGACAGCAAAGTTGGCCAAATAAGATCGCAAAACTTCTAGGGTCGGGGTAGCGGCTGTCATGTGGCAGATCCCAAATGTCCGTGACACTAAAAAAAAACTCATCAAATCGTTAAGTTATTTGCAGGCTGACTACACTAAGTGAGACTCCGATGGCAGTGCGAATGACGACTTAATTGCCAATAACTTGGCAAACTTAGTCAAACGCTGACGTGAGCATTTGGCGCGTCTACCTCTTCCTCTCTTTAAGTCTGAGTACCCGCTTTCTTCGGCCTACGCAACGTCCTGTGGTCCTCCTCCCAAAAGGACCGGGGTTCGAGCCGGCGTCTTCGTCGTCCGCAGTTAAGTAGCGGTGTTTAAATTAAGGCGATAGCACTGAACTTCCCCAAATCGACTTCATTAGTCCCCCCCCCCCCTGAATGGCCTTCGATATTTTGTGATTTCATCGCAAGGAGTGCGGACAGTTTTTCTGTAATCCTGTGAAGGGATCGTTTGTAAGGACTGGCAGTTAAGACTCCACAGTTCCGCTTGCCTTTCATGTGCACGGCCAGGCAGTTAGTCATAGAGGCCGGATAACCAGATTTACGGCCGATATACAAGGATCTTTTATGACAATCGTGGTGGCGAGAGAAGTTTACACACATGTTGGAAGGTCCAAAAAGCCCTGCGAACACCATCCTTGTTTTGCCCGTCTACCAGCAATCTAATTCCGATCTACTTGAGACCGTTGACCTGATCAAGACATGAACTACTAGGTGAACCATGCAAATTTGACATCGTCAAAATCATGCAGGACGATAGTGTGCTTTGGTCGTAACGACAGTTTCTTTTCTGCCGCTCCGCCAAGGTGACCAGGATTGAAAGTGGTAACAAATTGAACAAGGCGGACGGCCATCGACTGCTGACAGACAGCCGTAACGGACTTCGAGAAGACGCCGCAGTGTAAGTATTTCATCGGTTAATGCACGCCAAGCTCAAAAACCGGCTCCATTGTATCTCGTCACAAAAAGCAACTGCGAGGACCTTTGCAATCCCCAATCAAGTTTGTCTAATCCCGTCATCCAGCGGAGGTGCTAGGGTTAATAGACACCCCGTTGCTTCGGTACTGACATCGGCACTAACTTAACTTGCACAAGGTAGTTTTCGCCAGAATGGGAGGTTAACTCCCAGGCATGTGCAAACGGAGTTTCCAATTTCGGCACTGTGCGTCGGCCTGTTAGAATGCATCCAGCTGCTGACTACGATACAATAAACACGGCGGACCATAGGACCATCGTTCAGGGAATGCTTGCAGAGACGCCGGACGCACAGGTTGGCGACGCAACCGGTTTTTTTTTCACCGAAGTCCGGCAGTCCTTCGGCATCGACAGCCAATTTCAAGACTGCCGGTAAGATTGTTGGTGGAAGAGTCGATTGGTTCATTTCGGCTACTCCAGTTACCGGCAACGCTAGACAGATTATAGAGAAGGAATCTTTAATGAAGCCCTTATCCCGCCGGTCTGCATTTGATGTTGGCGTCTTGGCAGATATGGCAAATATCTTAACAATACACTTTGATTCACACATACGCCAACTGGTTATTGACTGGTTACCACGCCAGCGAGCAGATCAGCACATCATATCCGAGAAAGGGGTCACAGGTGTCGCTGTGATAGCGTGAAGTGGGAGCAGACTTTCCAGATCTTGGGGTCTCAGTACAGGCTCGTTACCAACAATCGCTCGGATAGTTTGTTTAAGGTCGTCTCCTCTAGGGCCTTAACTCAATAACCTTACTGCAAGGCAGCAGTGGCAAGCGAGTTTATTTACTGGTGGTTCACGGCCGCCGTAACAGTGTTGTTACCAGGGTTTTACAGTATTCTACGAAGCAGTTGATGTGCTATACTTCAGATCTTCGTACCATAGGACTACTGTAGCTGCCGACCTACGATAACATATTCGTTAGGTCTAGGAGTCTGTCAAATTCGCAGCTAGCCCGTACTGATGATCGTCACACTATACAGGTCAGTATAGGTCAGTATATTTTAAGAGTAATAGGCAATGCCTTTGAAAACCCTATTGTAAACGGTACATGCAATATCTCACTATAAATAAACATGGTGCTGAAATGTTGTCAGTAATATACACATTTAACATAATATTTTCCATGAAACTGTAGAACCAAAACTTGAGAACATTCAGTTGTAGATGATTTCAGTAAAATGCAATGACAGTCATCCGCATTAGCGGTATGAGTATGCAAGGCGTTGGTTTAGCACCACAGAGCTGTTCTGTTCAGATAAGCGATAGTGTCCAAGCAAATATGCATCGAGTCTTTGCTTGAACGTCTCCGTGGTATCCGCCATTATTACGTCCTCGGGAAGCCCGTTCCAGGCACCGACGACTCGCTGTGAAAAACAGTATTTGCGAACGTCCAGGCGGCATCGGGATCCTCTAAGTTTTAGAGAGTTCCCATGCAGGTTTGTTGTTGTGGCCAGGGTGAAGAAATCGTCGGGGTTTAGGGCACATTCCCGGTTTCTCAATATCCGATAGGTGGACGCGCCAGGCAACTCGCACATAGACTGGCCGGTGAACCATGTCATCTCGAGGTGGTGATTATGGCAATAATGTCAATGTGGTGTGTTGTGGCATAAAAAAACTGGTCATTAAAAGTGAAAAAGCAAGCAAGGACAGCAGAACTTAATGGCAACAGAAAATTTCGCGACGGCTTCTCAATTGCAGCCTGTTGTTGCAGTTGAGAAACCGTCGCGAAATTTTCTGGTGCGATTAAATTCTGCTGTCCTTGCTTGCTTTAAATTCATTCCGGGGAAATATTGCTTCAAAAGTGAAAAAATCATCGTACCGGTTGGCATGGCACCCGGTTGGAAGGACTTAATTTCGGGAACACGTGAAACAAGCTGAGCGGCTGGCAGCGATGTTTTAGGCTGACTGATTTCGTCCGCGACGCCATTAACGTCGTCGCCGCCTTCCTCCTCCTCGTCCAGGCGCATGTAACTGGACTTGATGCGTGAAATAGCGATGGAGTCAGCGTCGCTGCCCATATCGTCGATATCGTCGTCAGCAGTGGCGGATGCCGTAGCTGCATTCTGCTCTTCAGCCTGTGCCGCCGCAATACTGAGAAGGTTGGCAAAATCATCCGTATCATCGGTGTCCATTAATGCTCGAATGGCATTGGGCGACAGAGCCTCGTCGGCAGCTGGCGTCGTCAGACCTGCCTTCTTTTAAATCAGACAGGGTACCGGAGGGTCAAATGTTTAGAAATGAAAGAAAGAACCCCAAAAAACAGAGCATATTTCGAAACTTTCATGAGGTTAGCACATTGGTTTCAGCTCAACAGGCTTGCTTTTGTACCGACTTATGAAATATTGATACGAAAAAAGTAGCGAAGGAGAGATGTCAGCGGCAGAGAGGGGGCATAATGGTCGGCAGAAACTATTCAATTTTGAACTACTAGTCATCAGTCCTAATAGCGTTTTGACCTGGGACCGCGAAGACATAACCTAACTGGCAAGCCCATTCTGTCAGAAAAACCTCTCCATTGGCCAGATTAGGCTTAAGATAAGACTTAAATTAATGGATACTCTGGCATATGCGCAGTACCAGCCACTCATCCAGTCATCAAACCTAGTGCTCATGGTCATCGACTGTATTATGCATTGCCAGCGCGGCTACACCAGTAAAATCTGGAAAAGCCCCGTACATATTCATGCGTGACAACAGGTAATTCCTGTCTAATTCTCTAATCCAGGGGGGTTGTCGACCGCCATTTTCTGTCAGTCAGATATTCCGTCGGAGTTAAAAATGCCGAAATAGTTCATTTTCTTAGCATTCTCATTTGAGCTGTGAAGTCAGTTACTACCACGGCTTACATAATTGTAACAGTCATCACCAGTGTCGGCTGAGCCAACTTCATAACCCAGTCACTGAAATCGCTTGCCCGTTTGCTCTGCATTCCTGAAAGACTGAAACCGCTGCATCTGGCCTGACAATGTATATTTACTTGCCCGTTTGGCCGGCATGGCAGCGATACCAAGTCGGACTGGGTCGGAGACGTGAAGTCATGGAGGAAGCCACTTGACAGTGGGCCGAGTGCGAGACCACATAGAGGCAGCAACTTTTAATTTTACCCTAGCCAGAGTATCCGACTGTCGGTCGAGTTTCAGGTTCGAGGCGTGGTTGGCGAGCCGAAGCAGAAGCCTCGGCCTTCTTCGAGGACTTCAGTTAGCTTTAGGTTTGTTAGGCGTATAATTCTAAAACTTTATGCGGGAGACGACTGTGGACGATGTTTTAAGCGACCTGAACGTCGTTTTCCGCTCGACCTCACGGAACCAGTCGTAGTCGGAATGACGACTGTCCCGCACACTTGTGCGGGGGACGCGTACGGCGACCTAGTCTATAACAGTTAATCGCATAAGGTATTTAGCCACCTGGGTGGTACGAAACCGTCGGGCAGCACTTGGGTGTTCGGTTTTTCAAATTGGGGTCAGATTTTGGAAGGCGACGATTGTGCTGTAAACTGGATTTCTCCGAATAAAATCCTAATCAGAATGACAAGCCTAGCAAATCCAAACCCTGACGCTATTTCTTACCCGAGTTTCCTGAGATGGTGTCGTTTACACAGCCCAAGCTAGTCTGTTTCAAGAGAAATAGTGAATAGACACAACATAATCGGACGATGTACTTGCGATCTTTGTTGCATGCTCCAACTTTCGGGCAGAGTAATTTGACAATGTCTCGGTCGAATTCACTAATTTGAGTGGCATGTTCACACCATGCGTCACCCTGTAGAGGGCACCTCAGTTGACTGAGTGAACCGTCGCAGCGAAATCAAGGAAACAGACAATTTCCTTCCGCTGTCAGCAATGTTTTCACCGAAAAATTCATCGCAATGTGAATGTCTGGTTGACAAAGATTTTGTCCGAGCAAAAAATGTCCTGACTTTTCGTCATCTACACGTCTGTGCAGAAGCTCTAGTGTTTAAACAAGATAACTGCAAGGACTTCCAGTCCACTGCCACTCGGGTTGCTGTCTCCGTGGTTGCGGCGTTGTGTGTAGGTCTCCCCTCCTGAAGTAAGGACGATGAACAGTACTGCACGGCATACTGGCCGGCATATCTTCTCACTAAAAGAATTTCCAAAGACCAGCAACGACGATGGAACAAGGGCATGAACCTTCAAATTTTGATACCTCGATTCCTATAAAATATTGCGATGACGCCATCGTTATATGGCGACTGCAAAGTGTCATTAAGTAGGTTTTTTTGGCACCGTCGCTCTGTTGTTAGGTTACAACGGACTGAGAGCTAGTGAAGATAACCTTAACAAACAATCGGGTCGATTGTTGGGAATCTGTTCTAAAAATGTAGCGTCCATGGGAAAAGAGAAAGTGCAATCCTGATTCAGTGGTATTAGCGAATGACATAAAAGGCAAACTGCGCGGGTGAGCGAGCGTTTGGTAGTGAATGCTAGAACGCGAATGTTCCAGAAGGAAAAAAGGTCGCACTTTGTCATGCTACCATAAGCCCCAGGCTAAATTCCACCTTACCTACTACTTTTCTGTTTCTCTTTTCAGTCCCAGTATGTCAATTGTAAGATGAATAAAGCCCTGTTATAGGGTATTCTCGTTCTGACTCTTACAGCCATATTCGTTCGTCCTCTCCATCTCGTGTGCTTGCTACGGTCCTAACTACTACACACTTTCAACTTCAGATGAAAATGGGGAGTTTTCAGATGAAAGGCTTACCTTAGAGGACTTTAAATCGTCAATGTCGATAAAGCCAATAGCACCGAAGCGATCTCCACCGTAGATTGTAGCGCGTTCTGGCCATATTATATTGCAGATGTTTTCGAATGCCGGATCGCGCAACCTGAGTGAGCCAGATAAATAGTATCGATAGATGTGATAGGATTATTTTGCAGGCCTAACAGTCAGTGATGTAAAGGCATCTACCATAGCTTATGCGAGATTCAAGCAGACTTCGTTAATTGATGATGCAGAACAGGCATCAAAGTGGTGTGCTGAGAAACCAACTAGCTTGTGTATTGAAGTACGCAAGAGCGACTACTGAAAAGTGGCAAGAACTCGCCTGTTAATGATTGTGCCGTCCTCTGGATTCCACACAAGAAGCCAGCCATCAGAACTGACACAGGCCAGGGTCTTGCCGTCTGGGGAAAACTGGCAGTCTTGGATGGGTTTATCCAAGTTCGGACAACGGAGAGCGCGTAAAAATGACCAGCTATTTCTCTCGTAAAGTCGAATGAAATTGTCCACTGGAATTGCCAGATACTGAACATAAGGGGAAAAATGACAATTACTTCTCCTTTACTCGGCTCCCACTTGACACGGCAAGGGGCGAGTGAGAGTTCCGGATCGTTACACTTGACCAAAACGGGTAGGGATTTTACTTCCTTAGATTCACTAATTTGCCAAATTCGGACGGTTCCATCGCAGGATGAAGAAGCAATAAAATTATCGAGCGGATCAAAATCTACGGATAAGACAGGTCCTTCATGGCCTTTGAAGGTCGTTTCACGTATGTCAGTGCCGGGGCTGGACAAATCCACAACCTTAACCGTAAAATCACTAAAAGGAAACATAGAAGAATCGAAAAACAGACCTGCTACATGCCACTAATTTGGTGGCATCTTTGTTCAAGGCAAGGTGATTCACCTCTGCCGTAAAACGCGTGACAACCCCCTCAAGCAGGCCATCATTAATTTGT
Source organism: Spirometra erinaceieuropaei (assembly GCA_902702965.1). Lineage (NCBI taxonomy): Eukaryota > Metazoa > Platyhelminthes > Cestoda > Diphyllobothriidea > Diphyllobothriidae > Spirometra > Spirometra erinaceieuropaei. Next base: position 425,664 of record CACRXP010000333.1, on the reverse strand, counting down.
TGTAGGTAAATATGGGAGCCTTCTGTAGCCACAATGACATGCTCGCCCTTAGAAACTCGTGAAAGTTAAAATAAACTAACACGACAGATTATGTGATTGACTTTTTCACCAATGATATACTCAACTGGATTAGGATCATCTTTATTCGTATAAACACGAAGTTTGCCATCAGGGCTAGCCGAAATAATACGCCTATAACAGTAGAAAAAATGTACTAGAAATCACTTCTCCAGGAAATCATAGGCAACTGTTGTCTTCCCATATTTGTGTCGTGTCCCGAAAGTGTTAAATGCCGGCATCCTCGGGGAATGACCACCCTAAAAGTACGTGCGGTAAATGGTAGACGCCGCCCAAAGCGCGAAACTCAATCTTCGTGTTTTACTACACCCAGGTCTGAACGCCCTTGCGCGTCCTTCCAACGAACCCTAGCAAGTTAGTCTGGTCGAAATTCAAAAAAATAACCCAAAAACGCACTTTTTGTACTAATTAACTTGGTCCCTATAAGAAAAATCGGGAGTAATTGTGAAAGTAAGGGTAGGTACATCGACGTCACAGAACGCGGTCACGCAGAAGAAATATGACAAGGGGACCGTTGAGGCAGGAAAGACATTTATTAACGTCCTCTGGTAGGAGCGTATCAGCCGGTAAGGCACCACTGGCCTAACTCCGGTCTTTGAGCAGATCGAAGACGCTTTTGGCGCGGACCTAGGATGGGAATTGTTTGGTCGGGTGTCACCAAAGCCTCTGGAGCACTTTTTCTTGACAACCGCTGACTTCTCCCCCGAAATAGCCGTTCGTACGAACTTTCTTGTCATCTCTGGTCTCACGTCAGAAGATATCGCGATCCTTCCCCGCAGCTGCCGACCGCGTTGCATTTTTCACTGATAGCCTTGTCGAATTGACGGTAGTAGCTTCCCTCTATGCGGGTCATCTCTGCATACCCATTCGGTGAGCATAGTCTGCATTCGGACAATTCTCCCCAAACTTATATACTTATGCTGCTATTGGAATTATGAATAAAAAGATGGAGGCAAGCAGATAATTACGCCGTAGCTCTGGTTTACTGGGAGTGAAAAACAAAATTGTTGTCGGCGTCAGGGATTGTGGGGCCTGGTAAAGGTAATTATGTGCGGGTGTTTGGTTTGATAGCTTTGAGCCATGGCTAATATGTAAAGTCCGTCTGTGCGCATAAGACCAGACTGCGTAGCCTGATTGCAGCTACCTCTGCCGTAGTCAACAGACGTCGTCCAAATGGTTTTTAACTTCTCGGCACATGTATTTGGAGAGAGAGAGAGAGAGAGAGAGAGAGAGAGAGAGAGAGGAATGCTTTATTCTGAAAATAACTCTCAAAACTTCCAGCAAAAACGGTTCTTCAGTACACGGTGATTACCATAGGGATTAACAGGTATTGGACAGGTGGACATTATTATATATGAAGAAAAAAGGACTTTAAGGTGCAAGATCGAGTTTTAGTTTTTGTTTTTCAACATCTTTGCAGGTGAGATACCGGCCAGAGATGGCAGTATGGAATTCCGATAAGCCGAAGTGCGACAAGGGATGTGGCGGAAGCATCGACGCGTGGGGCGTAAGGATTTCGCAGCCATTAACTCATTATGAAGGGGATGGACGGTGTCATTCAGAATTCGGTCAGCGAATTGCTCCACCGAGTTGATGTGTCGCTGCACGATGATATCAACTAAAATATGATAGGAAACACCAGCGGCAGAGGCGAGCATTCGAATGACACGTTTAAAAATAATTAGATCTTTTTTAACTAAAGCTGGAAAAATAACTGGAGAACAATAAAGAATGAGTGGAAGAATACAGCCATCTATGAATCGCCAGATTAAGGAATGGGGTGTGTGATATGAACGTAGACGACGAATGTAATAAACAATATTTTGAATTTTTTTAAAAGGGTTTCCATATGAAGAGAGAAAGAGAGATTTGAGGATAAAGTAACACCGGAAAAGAAGAAACCTCATTGGGAACAATATCCAAAGGTTCAGGAATGGGAGAGAGTCGCAATCAAAACACACACTGTACTGATTTCTGATTGTTGAGTAGGAGTCCATTATTCGAAGACCATGCGGAGACGTGATCTAAGCCATCCTTTAAAGACTGCAAATGAGTCAGGTTTTGAGTGGGTGGCATACGACCATGTCATCGGCATACTTAACATACAGGCAAGCGTTTGGCGATCTCAAAAAGATGGGAGAAAAGATGAGGGGATAAGATGGAACCTTGTAGAACTCCACAATTATTTGGAAGAATAGAAGATTTTCTTTTTCCCGACTGGACAAACTGAGTGCGGGAGGAAAAATAATCTCTAAGCCAAGAGACAACCCAGCTCGGGATGTCGCACGCAGCTGCTTTGGTCAGGAGGAGTTGGCGCGGAATAGTGTTGAAGGCGGATGAGTAGTCGAGAAAAGCACATGCATATGCACGGCATCCCTTGTCTAAGTCTCTCAAAGCTGCATGAACAACTAAAGCAACAGCATCCAAGGTGCTACGCTTTGCCTTGTATGCAAATTGTAGAGGATCAAAAAAATTGACGGAGGAGTACTTAAGGGAATCTAATGCAACTCGTTCAGTAAGTTTCAGGAGTGCAGAAGAGCAGGCAATAGGACGGAAAGATTTAGGAGCAAAAGTTAAAGATTTTTTAGGGATTGGAGTAATTCTTACTGTACGCCAGGCGTCAGGAATCTTGGACTCTATGAAGGATAGATTAATAAGGTGGGTCAAGACGGGAGCTATCTGCGAACAGCAAGACTTAAGGAGAAAAGGGGAGACACCGTCCGGCCAAGCCGCCGTTGACCCGCGAATCTTTTTGAGATGTTGTTCCACTGTTGTCACAGTCACAGGAGTAAAGTCCCATGGTGGTAGGTAAATTTCGTTTGGGCGAGAAGGGGAGTCGTTAGAAGAACAGATAAAATTCCGATTTAAAGAGTTTAAATCTACGTCAATGGGTTCAAGTATATTACGTTGACCAGTGAGACGCTTGAGATTCCTCCACAGTTCAGCAGAACGAAAAGGAGAGGAGGGGGTGGATGAAGTAGAAAAAATTTGACTAACGAATAAACCGTTAAGTCTGACAATTTCGTTCTTTATTAAAACATTGATATCCTTCACCTTGTCACGCTGACCTAGTTTGTAGAAGGCTTCTTTGCGACGTCTCAAGTGTTTGAGGTATGGTGAGCAGATTCTGACAGGCCTGACCATAACAGTTTCACGGGGACAACAAATATCAAAAATGTGATTCAAAAATAGCGTAAGATAATAAGAGCATAATTCAGCATTTTGTAGTGCTAGAAAAGTTGGGATGGTACTAGTAATTGAACTCTGCAGTAAGTGGATCTTATCTACGGATGTGTCTCGAACAGACGGGGCCTATGATAAGCCTGTTAATGTTAAGTGAAGACTGTTGGTGCAATTTTTTGTGGCCAGTATAGAACACAGTCATTTTTCAAGTTTGTGGAAACACTCTGCACTAATCTAATGGGATATGTTATATATAAAGGAGAGCAGGATATATAATTCGCTGATGCCGTAAATAGTCCTGCAGTGGGAGTCCTCCGATGTCAAAAATCAAACAATACAACCGTTTTTTGAACCCAAGTATGGTATCGAATGTCAGTACAGCATATAAGGATGATCGCCAGAGTCGAACTACCCAATGACTGACCGACAACATCCGTTGCCCTTAGCGCGCATAAACAGGTCTGCTATTCGACGATTGACTGAGCAGGTAACCCCTGTTCGTAGACCCGAAAAATATCTTCAGAGATTGACTGTAATACCCAAGTTACCTGAAGGTTTAGTCTCTCCTGTAGCGAGGTCTTTGGGAAGCGATTGGAGCTGTCCGTCTGAAGGGGTCATAGTAGACATATCCATTATGGCTCTGCCTTGCACGGGGGGGCTGGACTTGTAAGTCAGATCACACGGATTCCAATAGACAATATCAGTAATGGACTATCGATAAAGGAACTTTTATTAAATTGAGGATTGGGAACGGGGCGATTCGTGGTTTGGGGGTCAAATGATAAGGGAGGAACGACAATGGAGTAGGTAAAACCAGAAGATATGACCGAGCCTTCTTCCGATTTATCCTCCTTCTTGTCCAGTTGTCGGTACGCGGGTTTCCACCTTCTGCGCGTCCGCTTGGTGATCCGTCACCGTGGTTTCAAAGGAAGCGAAATGTCGCTCAGGAGAACGTTAACAAAGGAATCGAAACAAAACTAACTAAAAATATCTGCCCTTTACAAGACAAAGAATCATTTCTGTGAATAATGCAGAATGCTCACAGCAGGTTGCATCTCATTCGTCTACAGGAAAGGGGAAACAAATTCAGTGTGCTCGAGCCTCCTTAATATGCCGTGGTCCTAAGATCGTCCACCACTTTTGTCGTCCGTTGTTGCTCTTGTTCGCTGGGAGCACTGCCTTCCTTCATCCAGGGCGTTTGGGTTGACATTCCGCATTCCAAATATGCTCTAGCGAGCGCATTTAAGATCTGCTCGAAGAGTTCCAAAAGAAAAAAAGAAGGACTGCCTAATCCACTGTATGACGCTGGTTGCCATTTTATGGTTGTTTTACAGTCTTTGGAAGGCAGCAAGTTCGAAGTTGTCCGAATACCCGGCTGTCTGTGAGTATCGATTTCCTTTGGTGAAATTTCATTCATACAGTACTGTTGTTTTAAGAAACATCTCCAACGGGCTTCCAAGCGTGTTACTGCATATTTGAATAAAATAGCAGCCAGAAACCAATACGTGGATCATGGAGCTAGTTTGCAAATCTTTCCATGCGGTTTGTATGCATCATTAGTACGGCTTACTGTGTTCCGGATTGCAGTATAATCCGTAAACATGATGGTATGGCAGTCAAAACATTTAGTTCGGCCTTTTACGTAAATGAATTTGGTTTTGAAATTTTCGACCTCAGAGGATTTCAATTTTATCGGGATTTCAATCTACTGGACGTACTCAAGGCTCGTGGGTATTAAGAATCCGATTCGTCTTTGCGACCGATCCGTCCTTGGAAACCTACACCAGGACATGTGGCATATAAAAGATTCTTTGTTAAATTAGAAGCTCTCTGACTTCATGGTCCACGTATAGAGTCTATCAAGTCAAACCTGTTTGACTATAAACGAAAGTTACTAGTGGGATTTTCATTTTTTAATGGGAGCCCCATTGTAAGTGGTGTCCCACAAGGTTCCGTTTTAGGTCCTCTCTTGAACCTGCTGTGCATAAATGATATCTCGTCGGCAGTTAAACATTCTCAATCATTTATTTGTGCCGATGATCTCAGATGTGTATATTCTTTTAATAAATTTAGGACCCTTCATTGCCTGGAGCAAATCCATGCTGACTTTCCTGCTGGCTCCGCGTAGAGTTCAAAATGGCTTATGGAATTCTCTCCATCAAAATGCCGCTGCATGTGTCTTGGACCCGACTGGATACCCCGACCAGTGGTCTTTCAAGGCACACATTTGACTGAATGAGCCACCATCATGGATTTAGGTTTAAGCTACACTGATAATCTGGATTTATCGAAACACGCTGACAGAAGTACAGCCAAACCTGCCAGATTTGTGGCTTTATTTTTAACAATTTCCATCTCCATGAAATTAAATTAAGACTCTACCGGATGTTTGTACCTCCCATTCTCGAGTATTGTTGTCCATTCTTTGATTGGATGAACGAGGCTAGTAGTTCAAAAATAAAAATGTTGAAAGGCATTTTATTAGAAAACTTTTAGACAGGGAACATCCAAATATCTCCTACTCAGATAGATGTCAGCTAACCTTATATTTTATGGGTTCGAAGACTAGAAGATAGTCTACAACCAATTGGTAGACCATCTCATAAACGCTAAGCTCATTCCCTCCTCTCAACATGCATTTTTACCTATAACGTCATGCCAGTCCTGCCATCTCACTTTTCTCGAATTCGTTTCCAGCAATAGAGATGATGGAAGCACATTAACTTCAGTATACTTCGATCTAAAAAAGTCCTTGACAATGTTTCCCATAAAAGGTTACTACTAAAGCTAACAAGGCATGGAAATAGGACCCCGCTCTTGGTTTTCTTAAATCCCATCTTCAAAACCGATATTAAGTGCTGCAAATTCGCAAGTTAGTCTCAGAACTATCTCCTATTACCAGCGGAGTATTTCAAGGTACTATTCTAGGTCACCTACTATTTCCCATATATACTCACTACTTATCGTCCATATCAGTATCAGCTAAGACATTTTTATATGCGGACGACCTGAACCTTGCATATGCATATAACGGGAGTACAGTAGTCACTACAGACAGATCAATCGAAACCGATCTCGGAAAACTCACCGAATAGAGTAGTTAATGGTAGATGCCCTTTTCACCCGAAATATGCCATTTCCTGATCTTTGGTCCGCAAAAACTTCCTCCCACAATATTCGTGGAAAATAAAATAAAAGAATCCCAATTGATAAAAGATTTAGGTCTCAGCTGTACAAATACCCTTGATTTATCTCCCCACATCCAGCAAATATCGCCAAAATCCATTCGCCTGTGGGGATTTATATGTAAACATTTCATCTTAAATACCCTAAGAATACAACTCCTCAAAATATACGTTTTAACTCTCCCATACTACTGTTCAATTTCCTTCGGCATAATGCCCTCAGACGGCCAAGAGAAACAAGAAGGCATTCAGCGACGTTTTACTACATCTTTATCCAGAAGTGATGGCACCCGGAGTTCATACTTACAATTGTATCTTAAATACGGTCTTCGACCCCTCTGGATTAGAAGACTCTAAAATGGTCTAAACTTCCTATTCAAGGTCATAAATGACCAAGATATTCTTAAAATGCACTTACTAGCAAACCAAAACGACCCCAGAAACGCTAGAAATAGCGAAGATATTATGAGGATCCCCAATTCACAAAGCCCCATCGGTCAAATTTCTACTCCATAAGATATGCAACTATCTGGAATGCCCTTCGGAGTTCTATCTGGAAAAGTCGGACTCTAATCGAGTCTAAAATAAACACTAAGAAATTCCGTTCAAATAACAATACACAGTTATTTTTGAATAAAATAGGACACTTTTCAAGTCAAATATTTGATATAGAATGTGGTCCGAAAGTGCTCTGATGATTCCAACCGCTTGTATAACACCGGAACATTGCACTAAAAACAATCAAATTTCAGAAGGATAACATCATTGATAAACATAGAACAGATAGCGATATTCTTTCCTTCCTCCCTTTATCGTTTCTATCACCTATGTCACCTGACACTAAATATCCCTTAAGGGGCTAAAAAATACCACCCCTTTCGATAAAACCCTGCAAACTATTTGTGCGTAAGTCTATATTTAGGCCATATTAAACATATATACAACTATATTAGATTCCACAAAACAGTTGACCACTACTCCTATAATGCCACATTCAGAAGACCAATATGATACATGGTAAAATATTATTTTAACAGCTTTGATTGAGACTTACGACTGAATGTTTCTTACTCCTAATATATATTCATTTTTTCCAACTCTTTGTCCAGACAACTATGACAAGCCTCCTGAAAAACGCGAATGAACTGTGCGACCGTCCCCTAGCAGCTGGCCAAATAGACCGGCAGCCCGCTGTAACGCCCCGCAACCGCGATAGGGTTGTTCGAATGAGGAAACACTTTTTGGCGCGTGGACCTAGGATGGAGATGGCGTAACCGCGTGCTGGTGAAGATAACCGGTGTCCCTTCCTCTCATTTCCGTCGAGCCCTTTTCCCACAACGTACTCTGATGTTCGTATTGTCCTCCCTCTCTTTACGTCAGCACCTCCCTCGGCTCTTCCCTGCAGCTGCCCACAGCACTGCGTTTCGCACCGGTTAATTATCTGGTATGTCGGTATGGCCTCTCCACCCACACAGGTTACTCCACAGTTGAAACTCGCTCTGCTTATACTATTAACTATTATTGTACGCTTTTACAATTCCCATCTCTGTCCATTATACCTTCCGCTCACTTGACGTTCCTTCTTCCTTTATGTGCAGATGAGTATCGCGACTTACCAACTACACTATTCAGATAAACATTAGCCAGGATCTCTTGACAGTGCATCGCTACATGGGTGTGTGCTACCGTGGACGTCCTCGGCCACTACACGGCAACTAGCAGACACCCAAATTTATTAAACTCGAAAATAATTTCGAGGTCAGGGCGATACCAAGTTCTTCAATTTCTATGAAGGACATATTATTCATGCCACCACAAACTACCAAACCGCTCACTTCAATTTTTTATTGTGCATATAGTTCTTTAACAAAACTTTTGCGATTATTTTGCCCTGGAACTCAGGTCTTTTTAACTTAAAACAAGCTCTAAAATCGCGCTCTATTGACTAAAGAGACACCCAAAACAAATGAAGTCAAAGTGCAGTCAAAATGGATGAGTATGTTTTTGGTTTTTTCCTGAGTTCAAAAGAGCCTGGCATTGTCCAAGCCGCGCTACCATAAACCGATTCTAGAAGCAAGCCTTTGTCTCCTCTTTCGCATTAATAATGGTCCAAATTTACCTCGAATTTTAACCCTTACCATAGTAGTCGCCCATACAATCTTCGCATTTCTTCCTTGATTATACCTCCTCCCGCTTCCTCTACCTCTAAGCGTTCTTTTTTCATTTCCAGATATACTTTCCTCTGGAATAAACTTCCAATAAGTAAAAGATCAACATATAATCTACGTAAATTTAAGAGAAGTCTGCGCCAGAGAAGGCTGAACATGTTCAGCCTTCTCTGGCGCAGTCTTCTCTTATATTTATGTACACTGAAATCGACTTCTTTTACATTTATGTACACTGAAATCAACTTCTCTTACATTTATGTACACTGAATCGATTAAACTTTTATTTTCCTCATCCTTCCAGGACAACTTTCTCTACGACACCGAGAAAGGACTACCGGAAATAAGGATGCTGCCATTAAATCCCCGTATCCGCTCACCTTTCCTTCTTTTGGGTGTCGTATCGCTTCCTGGGATCCCTTATCAGAAATGTTAATTTTTTCGATTTTTCAGTTCATGCATCATGTCCCTCACAGACGCTCTATCGACGGCCTTGGCGGAACCTTCTGTAGTCACCATGTGCTAGTAGTCTGGTCGCGTCTCCCTTGCACCCCCCCCCCCCTCAGTTGGACTCTGCTGACTGTAACCGATCGCATCTGGGTTACTATCACCTCGATACTGGTTTTTTATTCGCCACTTCGAAGTGAATGGCTTCATCCGACATATGAATTCTGCCTTAATGATGCTCGTTCCGAACCTTTTACTCAATGCCACATGCAGGCCAGTCCTGTCTGACTCGCCTACTTTCCCCTTAATGAAGTCCGTTATACACTGCCACATACAGACCGGTCCAGCCTGCTTTTTATGCACTTATGAACGACAGTTTTTTCGCCTATAATGTTAGCCCAGCCATACGCATTTTGTTCATATGTTAGGAGTTTTTTTCACTGCTCGCTCGTCTTTCTGTGTAACATAGTACTTGTTCAATAGTTAGTGTTTAGATTTTGTATGCCTGTTCTAAAATTCACGTAAAAAGTGATGCTTGCTTGATATGAACGGACCCCCACGGGTGTTGAATAAAAATTATTATTATATCGCAATCTGTTTGTTTATATGGACATGCAGCATTCCATTCATCAGCATTTATCGAAGGCCTATTATTCTGCGAAAAAAAACAGGTACATTATTGGCGAACAGACAGAAAAGAGCGAGGCAAACAAACGACTTCGATTAAATCCACACTTAACGCATTGATTTTCGCAAATCAGGGAAGTATTAACGCGTCGCGTTCCGGCGCCCACGCAATAATATACTAAATTCAAGAGTTTAACATTTATTTCGAAAGCGGACATTTTTAAAAGAAAAGGAGCACGCGTGCTCATGTTGGCCATGGAAATCGAAATAGACGACATAAAGCGTGGAGCCTAACCATGAATAAATGAATAAAACAAAATAGTTTTATTCAACATCCATCGGGGTCCCTTCCTAGCAGAGTTGGCAGGTGTCACCAGACTGAGTTTTGAGGAATCCATGTAGAGCAGCCTTAAGTAGGTCGCTCCGTGTTAAGCGGCACATCATCTTATCTTCGATTTGGGTCTGTAAAATTTTCGAAACTGCTGGACATCCGTTTTTGTCCAAAAGTCGTCAATGACCCCCGTTGGACACTCTTGTGAATAGGTATAATGTGCGATTACTTCTACTAAGTGGTATAGGTTTCATTTTCGAGAGTTAGATAAAATATCTCGCACAGGAAGAACGGAAAAAGCTCATCTGCATACGCCTTTAAAATGCTGATCTGGACACCATCAGGTTCAGATTGGATAAAATGCCAAATGGCTGCAGTCGGCGTGTCTGGCGTTGTGAAGGAAGTCCTCTTCTTCATGGAACTCTGTGGTAGCTATGCTGACGATATTTTCCACAATTTTTAAAGACGGTACTTCATTGAAGTTTTCAGCTGTCATCTTGGCATTCGCTATTAAAGTTGTGAGCACATCCAGTGAGTTCTTATAGTTCAAAAAACAGCTTTACAATATTCAACGAGTGGTCTCGAGAAAAAGTAGGTCCATTGGTTAGAAAGTCTTATTCAGACAGCCATTTAACGCGCTGGAAAATACGGTAGACCAAGGGTAAATGTAAAATGTAATTTTGTGGGTGAAAACGACGGTGCTGTCTTTGTAGTTTGCATAGAAGACCCAAAGGAAGAAGAACGATGTCAGTGACACGAACTATTTTCCTATGTGGAACAAAGCAAAACAAAGGCGAGTTAAAATCCTTACAAAGTTCAACGAAGCCAAAATTGATATCCAGAGTAAAGAAGAACTGAGTCTAATCGGTAGACTTTCGGTACGCCAGTGGAGCTCGCCAACAGACCATGTAGAAATCGAAGACGGTCCAATTTTTTCAGAAATATTGTCAGGATAAAATTTTGTATAAAAAATATGTCATGGTCAGCGTTTTCCTGACACCCCAGAGATAGTAATGCAAACAGCAAATAGCGTTGAAAAAAGATGTGGGCCGGCAGACTTGATCGTCGCACAGAAGAGTCGTTAATTTGAGACCAAGGGTTCCCAATAACAAATTTACTACTTAATTTGTGGTTCAACATTCTTGGAGATTTTGATCAAAAACACCAAGGTATTCCAGAGTTCTGGATGCAGATGACACTCCAGATCTACATTTTGACTGGCGAACAATTTCTTAGTTAAAATTGACCTTGTATTATGGTCCGACTTTTAAAATTGTGGAGTTGCGCTTGCGGATCATGATTCAGGACACGTTACTGATCGTCTTCATTTCCTTCTTCACAGCCTTTCTTGGCGAAGGTTAGTAGACATAATAATTGGACAGTAAAACTGTGTTACAGGTACTGTCAGGAACCGTCTACCCTTAATGCTTAAGCAGGTTGAAAGGGCTCGGCCCGACAGATTGCGACTTCCTAACACTATTTCACAAGCCATCACTTCCATAGCCTCTGACATGTCATTGTACGATTTATTATAACTTGGTGAAGATGTCTTCGCAATAGAAATCGTGGGGTGTGCGTTCACCTCATGATTTCTCTTGTCGCGCATGGCGCCAAATTTTGACACGCATATAGGCCAGGTATAAATGTGGCCTTTTTATGGTTGGAGTTTAGACATTCTTGGTCATGTGAAGGTGTTTCGTGGTTCTTTCAATATTTCATTTTCCACATTCTTATCACCCTTAAATTACGCTAAGTCGGTGTGGATTTTTGTGTTGTGCCCTAGTCTAATGCCTGGTCTGACATCTGTACTTTCGAATAATGACCTTACTGATGTTGGGCCTCTTCAGCCGAGCTCCGCACTTACTTTACTTTAAGTATGGAATTTTGGGAACTCGATATTTCGCTTTCTATTTTTATGCAAGTAAAACCAAGACCTCTCGATTCAGTCTTAGACTCACCTAAGTCTTAAAGCCAAAATTCCATACTGCATTCTGCAGCCGACCGAAGGCCTGGTTGGCTTTGGAGATCTGATGAACCACTTCGTTGTCGATTTTATTGCAGCATGAGAGAGCACTACCTCGGTAGGCGAAGTTACACATGGTCTCAGATTGGGTGCCATTTACGTAAATGTGAAGGATGTTGTATGCGGTGTTAGGTGGAGCTTGACACCGCCGTTTTGTCCGCATTGATCGCCGGCCCGAAGTCGGCGCAGCCAGAGGCGGAGAGGTCCCTGCTCCGTGGTACATCTCCCTCTGTCGCGGTGTTGAGCGCGCAATCGTCCACAAAGAGCAGATTGTGGACATGGAGAGGCGCGTTAGGGTCTGTATGCACCCGCTACTGAGATGGTCGTCGGTCCTGTAGGCTATGCAGATCTCGGGACGCTCATTACGGTAGACGTCCATCAGCAGGGCAGAGGAAATGAGGCTGGAGAGTGTGGGACGACAACACAGCCATGCTTTACCCCGTTGGTAGCCTCGAATGCTTCTGCTCACCTTCACACCTGTATGTAGACACACAGGAGTTGTTCTTATTGTCGTCGTCTTCAACGAGGCCTCGTTTGGTCTTCCATTAGAGGGTCGGTCGAGCCCACGAATTTTCAGGATGAAGGGCAAGCACTGTCGGCCGGATACGTCTGGGTGGTGTGTGCATCCTGTACACACGGCCCATTTAGTATTCGTACATGGCTGTTTTGATGAAAGCCCTCTGAGTGGCCCAACGTCGAGTCTAGAGATTTCAACGAAATCGGGGACCGCGCGCTCCCGGTCGATCCGGGTACTCAGTTTTGCTGCATCCTCAAGAGTCACGGTAGAGAGAGGGGCTAAGAGGGGCGACTATGTTTCGTTCAGTAGCTGGGCAAGATGTTCTTCCAATTTAAGCTTCGCGTCTGTCAGTCGCTCCTACTGCGCACCTGTATTGTCCCCGATCCTGGCGGCCAGATTGCCAAACCTGTTAGCCTCTGAAATTATATTGAGCTTTCCGATTTCCCTGTTCGGCAAAGCACTTTTACTCCTAAGTGGGCGGTCATTGGACTATCAGTCGGGCAGATCTTTTGACCAAATATGCGAATTCTGCGGGAGCATTCCCTATGATCGTGGCATCTCTGAAAAGTATGTTTACGTTCGAGCCACTTTTTCCTATTAAAAACGCCTCAGAGACATTTGTCATTGTACATAACTAGTTCAGCGTGCTTAGACGAGTCTATAGTTTTTTTTCGACGAGACCCTAATTGGATTACCAGATGGCCGCAAACCGGCATTTTTAACAACGATGTCGTCCAGCCCGGTAAACATGGCAATTCTCTCACCGTTTTCAAGCTGATATAGCGGTTAGAAACTCGATCCCCAACCACTGCGCACCTCCAATCCTGCGAAGACGAGAAAATATCTCGTGAGAACACGTCCGGCGTCTGACTGAAGTTTGTCATAAGATACCTTTTTATGTATCCAGCATCATTGCATACGCTTGAACAACCTTGAGTTTGTCAACACAACATCTTAGGTGAAATGTGCAGTCTTCAGCGGCATCAATTTCAGTCGTAGAAGTGAGGCTTTGTCTTGATCATTCAAAGAGCACAGTTATCAGTGACACCATTGTAATCGCGACTTAAGTATTTTTCAGCATTTGACACCCTGACGCTGCTCACGGCATGATCTGACAAAAGCACCTCGCCAAAGCCAACTTTCGCACGTCGCTGCAAAAGTGGTTCTCATGTTCTTTCTTCAATGCGAACAGGATAGCTTCCACACTGGCCGTTCGGATCCTACTGTGCGATTCCTATGGACGCCGTATCATGAGTCAGGACGCACAATATAGACCTTTGTATAAGACTGAGATTCAGGGGTCCCCAGTCCTCACCTCAACCTTTGCACGCACATCCGTCCAGCAAGGTATCGATGACGGGGAGAAGTCACGTAGCAGTGACTCATGCCGTCCACGTCACAGTGCCGTCGCCCAACTCCGTGACACTTTATAGTGAAGATGGGTGAAAATCCGCTTCTCAGATATCGCGTTCATCATTCCCCGAAGAAGACGAAGACGGAGAGAGGACGAGTTCATGGACGTTTAGGAAACTTCCTCGTCTAAGTCATCAGAGTTGTGTAGTCGCTGCTGGTTCGGTTTTGCCACCCGCCCCCTCCCGTAGCCGTGCTCGACGCACGAACTTTGACCTGTCCGTTTGCTACCAAATAGCTTTGACACCTCTGAAGATGGCCGTTGATAGGCTCAAGCGACCTTTGCTCCCTTGTGAGTAGTCAAGTCAACGTCGGCCTGTCGGCCTTCCCCACGTCAATCGGCGGACTGAGCAGTTGTTTCTGTTCGCGCGAGCTGCTTTTGGCCTCGCACCCGCGTCGGCGAGACAGTGTTTGATGTTGGCCACGTGACCTCCGGCCGCCCCCTTCCCTATTTTCTGTAAGTATCAGCTCCCGGTTCCGCGTGCTCGACTGTCCTACTAGCTCTGTTCGAATTAATCCGAGCCTTGTACGTAGCGCTTGGTAGGTGAGATGGAGGTCTATAGCTCGGTTGATTGTGCCAGTCGAGGACATACTTTCGAGTACCAGACTGGCCATCTTCTCATTGGCCCGGCCGATCACCCTTGAATTCTCAAAGGTTGAAACTATGGCCGAGCTCTTGTATGTGGCCATGTACCAGAGACAGCTTTTCCTTGCGGTTGATTAAAAGTTGGTGCTTGTGCAATCTTTTTCCAAGGCGTTTGCCCGTTCTACCAACATACCTTGCATCGCAATTTTGCATGGTATGCTGTAGACCACTGCTGATCGCTGTTACTGGTAGCGGGTCTTTGGGCATGATGACTTGCCGTCTGATTGTTGTTTCTGGATTGAACCACACCAATCCCGAAAGGTTTCCGGATTTTTGCCGTCGCTTCTGAAAAGTTCTTCGCATGGGGGATTGCGGGCCAGAACTTCGGCTCTTCTCCACTCAAAATGAGGCTCCTTGAGGTACTTACGTATAAAAGACCTCTGATAACCGTTGGCGTCACGTGACCACTGTCGAACACTACCTCATCGACGCGCATGCAAGGCTGTAAGCAACTCGCGCGAACAGCAACAGTTGATCAGTCCGCCTGTTGACGTGGGAGGGACCGACAGGCACACCGGCTTGGCTACTCACAAGGTAACAAAGGTCACGTGAGCCCATCAGCGGCCATCCTCAGGGGAGTTAAAGCTAGTTGGCAACAAACGAGCAGGCCGAACAAAGTTCGTGCGGGACGGGCAGTGATACTAAATAACTCAAGACCTGTAGAAGCAGCGCCCACACAACTCTGAAATTTTTCGAACGATCGGTACAAGTATAGCTTGGTCCACGAACTTGCCCTCTCTCCTTCTCTGTCTTCTTCGGGGTAGACGAAGGTGCGCTCGCTGATAGCGATACGGGATACACTCGTCCCGCGTTGCCCCTTAGGACTCACCCCCGAGCCCCGCCATCAACCGCACAACGGTTAGGTAGTATAGGCAGAATAACATTACAAACGAAGACAAGGAGGACTGGAATGGCTATTTCTGGCTTATTAGCCGTCGTCAGCCAGTCATACCTGGCCCTAGGTTTTGAAACACCTGGGGTTCGGACCCGCCCTCTTTTGCTTATTAGTCTAACGTCCTAACGCTTGGACTACGGACACGCAATTCTGTCGGTTTCGATCGGGTAAGTTAACTGTGGTA
This sequence comes from Spirometra erinaceieuropaei, assembly GCA_902702965.1. Classification (NCBI taxonomy): domain Eukaryota; kingdom Metazoa; phylum Platyhelminthes; class Cestoda; order Diphyllobothriidea; family Diphyllobothriidae; genus Spirometra; species Spirometra erinaceieuropaei. The sequence continues at coordinate 409,973 of CACRXP010000333.1, read as the reverse complement.
GAGAGGTTTTCGCCGATCACGTTGCGGGACGGATATGTCCCGTCGCAAACGATAATACATTGACAAATTGCGAACAATGCACTTAAAGCGTCTGCAGCCACGCATTCTGTATGCAGATTTAAACGCCGAGTTGTACTTTGGCACTCATTCGCACGCTGTAATTGCATGCAGTTTGTTATTCATTCACTCGCCATCGCACCATCACTGCCAGGAGTGCCTTCTGTTTGCTGCTCGACAACGGAACGCTAATAAACCTTATAGGAATTAGAAAGAAACCTACCGGATGATTGGTTCAGCAACTGCATGAAGACCAATGCCAGTCTTAGAATTTGCGGTGTGACCTGTCGGTGCATGCCTGTTATTTATTAGTTGCCAGATGCTTTGCTCTGACCCGGAGCCGCAAGCCGTAGCGAAGCCTTCGTAATGCGTTCTGCAATTGAAACACGACAAGATGTCCACCCATGGCCCAATTTGTGAGCCTTTGGTTTAGTGCTCAACGACCTGAACATCCTGATTCAGGCTCTGGGCTCTTCCGGCCTGAAGAATGACTGGCTTGTATTGACAACCAAGCCAGGAATGGTCTTTATAGTTTCTTTTTTTTCTATTTTACCGCCCTACGACTACCTGCTTTTGGTTCCCATTTCCCCTCTTTGCGACCTATCAGTAAAAAGGGACGTCTTACTACCCCCAGGTCTTTCATGGCTCCTTGTCTATCGAACGGAAAAGTACAAAAAACTGCAAGCTGAAGTCGACAAACAAACAAAACGACGTAAGCGTGCCCTTCTGTATTCATTTCTTAGTGGAGAAACAGCGGGATTCCACCATGGAGACCAACATTGACAAAGCGACCAAGAAGCGTCTCGGTAATGTCCACCGCTCCATGCTTACACTCCTTTAACGACCAGAAAAGCAGGAAGAAAAGTTAAAAAATTTCAGTCGGGATCTCTCCCTGGTCAAAATGAAATCCATGTTTGCCATTGGTGTGATATTTACTGCGCTTTTCAGCGTTTTTAACCACACGTGAGTTAATTCTTTCCATCTTACTACTCCCCCCCCCACTGCGTCTCATCCTCCCTCCTACTAAGTTATTTATTTGATCTTATGTAGTTTCGATGGACGTGTTGTTGCCCGCCTACCTTTCGTGCCGATCTCTTGGCTACAAAACCTGTCTCATCGGAACCTTCCTGGTTCTGACTACACAGACTGCTCCTTCATCTTCCTCTACATTCTCTGCACCATGTCGATTCGACAGGTAGGTTGTCTTCCCTCTCATCCTTCGTCGCTCTCCCTTACTTTTTACCCGATCTCAGTTTCACGCCTGTGGGCCTACGCACGCACTGAAGAAGGGACCTCCAATGGCTAGGGTATGTGCTTCACCATACGAAAGAGTTGATCCTGTTCAGGGTCTCGGTCCGCTTAACGCTCCCCACGCTGATGGGGTTTCCGACTTATTTGCGTTCATCAGTCGGACATATCCCAACTTCAATAGGGACAAGCTTGATCGGTTGATCAGCCTAGGTTTAAGTCACACCAGCATAAGAAACACGAGCTCACGCCCTATCGTCTGCGTTCGGGGATTTTCAAAGTTACACGGGAGGAGTCATTCACAACTCTGTCCTGATCGAGGGACGGAAATGAACATTCCTGTTTTGTCTTGAGGCTCCAGGTCTGGGGCCTTCTCAGGCGTTTTCATAGAGACGAGCTATCACTTACGGGTTGGGGGAAGCGAAAAGGCATGTTCCAGAAAGTACCCGCGAATCCAATCGACCAACAGTTAAGTAAATAGGCCATTATTGTGGAAGAACTGGATGTCTGCGTCAATTTCGGATACTTTTGCCAACTGTTAGGCTCCCGTATGCGATTATGAATGCACAGCATAGGGACCATATAAATACTGATATGCTAATAAAAGGCGAGTTCCAGGAGGTAGTCGCGAAGAAGGAGGCACGATCGCTGGAACAGAAGCTTTATTAGCCTGGCCTTTCGGATTCTCACTTGGGGACAGAGTCAGATAAACGTAGTGGATTGCCCAGGTGTTGCAGTCTTTGTAGGATGTAGTTGACAGGCCGCTACATGTCTATCACAGTTGGCAACTCCCGAGCGCATCACGGCTCAACCGGCCAGCTATTGAAGTATGCAGTTGCTATATGCCTGTGTGCCGGCCAAGATTATCGGTTCCCACGCTCATCGCACGCAGTCGAGTTGCCGACTGCCGGATTTCGTTAGCCGTGCTGACTCCTAGGCGATTTGGCTCGCAGAAATTGACACCAGGGACAGTGATTGTCTGCGCGCACCTCGCGGCTAACTATTTTGCCTAAGCAAAGTCTTGGCGACGAATATGGAGCGGGGAGGTCTTTGCGCTTGCTGATTGAATGAGGACCGGAAAACCATGACTTTCGCAGTTCGCGGCTCACGCGATCGTCATCGCTAGCAAGAATTTCTGCTTCATCAAATTTAAATGTGTGATTGTGTCCCGTCGAATGATGCCCTGATGAATTGTTAAGCTCGTCAGAACTGAACACGCGTTGGTGCGAGGGACTGAAAGGGGAGGAGTTGGATGACAGTGAGACGGTGAAAGCAAGTGTAGTGATGAGCGACTTCAGACTGTCCGGCGGTCATGACTGCTTTCTATCCAAAATGAAGGACCCAGGACCGCGGCTGGCGCCTGACGTGACCATTAATGACAACTTCTTTTGCTTCCCGTGACAAATGAGAGCTTCTCAAACCACTTGTATGCTGCACCTCAGTGCTTGCATTCATTAGTGAGCCAAGCTGTGCATTTGTGGTGAGATTGTAGTCAACACTACCTCTTGGACTGCGTGACCGGTTATTAGTTTAAGGGGGCCTCAGAAGTAATTTGCATCTGACCATCTCAACAACTGTAGACGACGTGCTCAAAGACCTGCCTTCAAACACTCTCAACAATTTCGGCAATAATTCTGACGATGCATGAATATAAAATGAGGATTTAGCTTGAAAGGTTGTTCAAGCATAAGTGGAGACCTAAAGTTTAGCAAAAAGCAGTTTCTCAAAGTCAGTTATGACGCGTACGGAGTGACAAATTGTGCATGATGCCCTTGTACTTTGTGCAATGAATCGTGAATGATTCAATGCTTTGGGGCAGTCAAAGGAATTTTCAGCTTGCTGGCTTACTTTGAACCAAGATTTTCTGTTGATTGCGGTAGGAAGAGTTTTGCAGAAATTGGTCTTATGGCGGACGAAGAAAGCCAAGGGATTATGAGGTTTCAGCGAAGACTTGGAGATGCAGATTATTCATTAGGCAAAGTAGGTCAGAGGCGTCTTCCTTGTTGTCAACAATCGTGAATATATCATCCACGTATCTCTTGTATAATGTTGTCATGTTTAATTCTGATGACACCTTTTCTTCTAAGTAACCCATAAAAACATCGGCGAGGGTTGGCCCGAGTGGACTACCCATTGCGACTCCGTCAATTTGCCTGTAAAGTTCCCCATTAAACAGAAATTGAACATCTTTGGTACAAAGTACTAGCAGATCGCGTAGTAGTTCGGGGGAGAATCGGGTTTTGGACGCATGGGCGCATATAACATCTATTGTTTCATCTAATGGTACATTGGTAAATAAGGATTCCACGTCTAAAGAGATCATACACTTATCGGCGATGTTCTGGTCCTTACTTTCTTCAATGAAATGAAGACTGTCTTTTATCGTGTAGGTGGAAAACAATTGTCGAATTGGTTCTAGCTCCTTGACAAGCCATTTTGCTAGTCTGTGGGTAGGTGAATTAGACATAGAAAGAATAGGCCGTAAAGGTGTGTCCTTTTTATGCGTTTTTGGTAGACCATATAGTCTGGGGATATGTGTACTCTCGGTTTTAGGAGTAGTGCGGTTTTAGTATCGATCAGGCTTTTGTCCAACAACTTTTGCACCTTCCGGAGTGACAAATTGTGCGTGATACCCTTGCACTTTTTGCAGTGAATCGTGAATAAGTCAATGCTTTGAGGTAGTCAAGGGAATTTTCAGCTTGCTGGCTTACTTCGAACCCAGATTTCCTGTTGATTGCGGTAGGAAGAGTTTTGCAGAAATTGGTCTTATGGCGGGCGAGGAAAGCCAAGGAATTACGAGGTTTCAGCGAAGAGTTGGAGAAAATTCACCAGTAGCAGACACCAAAGTCTGTTTTTTGCACAATACCATTGCGCACGTGCTGAGTTTATTTACTGAAAGCCGCCGCGTGTGACTCCGTGGCGCAACGGTAGCGCGTCTGACTCCAGATCAGAAGGTTGCGTGTTCAAATCACGTCGGGGTCACCGTTTTTACGCAATTATACTCCTTTTTAAAGTGTAAAGTATAAACGCTATGTGACTGTCTATCAGATGACTGCAAGAAGGCATATTTTTGTCCGTGTTCTTTATAAAATATATTCCATTTTGCGAGACCCCCGAAAATAAGTGGGAAAATGCATGCTACTCAAGTAGTCATTGTTTAACAAGCCCTTTTTCCACAGAAGATTGAAAAGTGGTGCATTCGAAAGCTGGCACCCTGTCGAGTTCGAGGCAGGCGTAGTCGGTTTTGCAACCGCGCCACATACCGGAAGACGTCGTTTACTTTTGTGGTTGTTCTCATGCCTTTCCAGAACAAGAAATCTTCCATTATAACACTGACATAGAGATACTCACCAATGCAGTGAGTTGACTGTATTTCGCGACATCAGTTTTTTGGCCAAACTGGGGGAGAGGTTCCAATATCAGCGACAACTTGATAAAAAACGTCCAAACTCTGAATAACATTATTAGATAACGACATTAATTTAACCTCGTCAGAGACTCCTTTTTTCTGGAAAAAAATTGTTCTGCTGACTAATGTACATGGTTATATCAATGCTTCTGCACTTGTATGAGGCTTCATGCGTTCGGCCACTTTATACGCCGCGTGGTAAGCAGCCATCATTTTTCATTTGATAGAAAACTTAATTTTGCGAAGGTTTCTTGAGTGTTAAATCGGAGTCTTTTAGCTTTCGAGGATTCACCGTCATGGCCGGCGAAATTTGCACCCCATGTTGGTTGTTGCCATGTTCCAGCAGCTTAGACGATTCCTAATTTGCTTTGGAAAAAACAACGCCACAAAGTGCGCGCTGGGGTTTTTGTACATCATCAGTCTCTACGATGCGGGCGAACCCCGACCTCAGATAATCATAATTCCAATCTCTTCTCTTTAGCATCACGAAGTGTTAATGGTAGTTGAAAAAATGAAACCTGAAAATATGGATCATGTTGATTAGATAAAAGGCGGAAACTGAACTGGGATAACTAGTGCAAGAGAATTAACTAGCGTACATGACGCTGCAAAATGCAACTTACGTTAGCACTTTCGCGGTAAATATGTTGTTAACGCATGGGCTGGAAGTCTATTTTGCACGCGCACCAAAGTCCTGCGGAAAATTTTTCAAAAACTGTTTCATTTATTTTAAACAAAATATGAAAATACAATTTCGCACCCAATAGGACGCTGAATAGCACCCTATTCTAGGAGCTCCTACTCTTACTTTGAACCGAAATTTTCCGTTGATTGCGGTAGGAAGAACTTTGCAGAAATTGGTCTTATGGCGGACGAGGAAAGCCAAGGAATTACGAGGTTTCAGCGAAGAGTTGGAGAGAATTCACCAGTAACAGACACCCGACCCTGATTTGCACAATGTCATTGCGCGCGTGCTGAGTCTATTTACTTAAAGACTCCACATGTGACTCCGTGGCGCAACGGTAGCGCGTCTGACTCCAGATCAGAAGGTTGCGTGTTCGAATCACGTCGGGGTCACCGTTTTACGCGCAGAAAATTATACAGGTATCTGTACTTTAGATATTTAAAAATTGAAGATAGCACCTGTCAAATGGATGCAAATGCAATAAAGACGCTTTTACTTCGGGTATTTATGAGCGCCCTGAGGGCTGGGCTGATGATTAATCGTCAGTTGAAGTTGCGGACCGTTAATTGAAATATAAAAGCTCACCCCACGACCTATTCCTTTCCGTGGGCTGCAATGAGAATGCTGTATTTTTCGAAAATTGGACTGGACATTTGACCCATCCTTGGACTGAGCAGTCGAAGGAATTGACTGAAGTCATTACGCGAGGGTATTTTCTCGGAACATTTGACCATCTCAACAACTGTAGATGACGTGCTGCAAGACCTGCCTTCAAACGCTCTCAACGATTTCGGCAATGATCGCAAGGATGCATGAATATAAAAGATTGTCCAGACATGAGTGGAGACCTTGAGTTCAACAAAAGTAATTTTTCGAAGCCCATTTGACACCTATGAATTTCGAATTGTGCATTCAACCACTGTACTGTATGCAATGAACCGTGAAGGATTTACTGCTTTTGGGGAATCAAAAGAATTTTCAGTGTGTTGGTTCACTTTGAACTAGAATTTTCTGTTGATTGTGGCAGGAACAGTCTTACAACGACTGATTTTATGGTAGATGAAGAAAGCCAAGGAAATATAAGGTTGAAGCATTATTTCCCCGCAATTAATTTAAAGCAGGCATAGACAGCAGAATTTATTGGAACCAGTAAATTTCACGACGGCTTATCAACTGCAGCCTGTCGTTGCATAACACAAATAACAAGTGAGAAAGATACAGCGGTTTGAACTTCCACAGAGAAAATAAATGTAAAACAGCAAGGCCATCGTATACTGCACGTAGACTAATCAATAAAATGGTAACTTGAAAACACAACGCAGGAAAGAAAATGCGGAAGTTAAAACGCCGAGGGATTTCGTAAGTCAAACGGATGCGGATCTACCAGGGCAAGCTGAGGTTGACCACATGGTCTAACTGTTTGCATAGGTCGGGTTTCTCCCGCCGTGTGTAGGCTGCCTCCGAGTTGTTTGTCGAGGGATTTACGAAATCCCTCGGCGTGTCAACTTTCCCATTTTCTTTCCTATGTTGCGTTTTCAAGTCGCCATTTTATTGATTAGTGTACGTGCAGTATACGATGGCCTTGCTGTTTTACATTGATTTTCTCTGTGGGAGTTCAAACTGCTGTATCTTTCTCACTTGTTATTTGTGTTATGCAATGAGAGGCTGCAGTTGATAAGCCGTCACAAAATTTACTGGTTCCGGTAAATTCTGCTGTCTATGCCTGCTTGAAATACAAGTTCTCAGCGAACAGTTGGAGAGAATCAACTCATAGTAGGACACGCCTACTTGACATGCATATATATATTGACGATTGTCATTCTCTTGGCGTAGATGAAGACTTCTCGCCACGTCAGCTGCTGTGTTTAATCCCATTGCCAGTTTGCTTTACTTTCCTGGTCACTGGCATTTTGGAGAGGGAACTGACAATTAGGCTACTTCTGATCAGATGCAGTTTTTGGGAACTATCACAATCCGCTAACGGTTGTAACTTAAAAGGTTGCTAGCTGACTGCACTCTGCTAGCTGTGGAAGTAGCACAGCTGTGCCACGCCCTGTCGTCTTGGGTGTGGAAACAGTTGCGTGAGACACGGTGCGCAAGTCTGTTTCTCCGTAAGCAATTTGCCACGTCGGCGTCGTGACAGTTAATGGTCTTTGTCGCCTACGACTCCCACTTATATGACTTAGTCCCTACAGCAGCAAGCTGACCGGACTTTGAGCCGCATTTTTACTCCTGAAAATCGTTTCGCGCGGCTTTATTTGCCCTTATAGTTTGGCGTGTTATTTCGTGTTATTAGGCCGACCAGGGTCGAAGCTGGCGTTGTCATTATTTTCAAAGGCAGTGGCTGTTATGACCCGAAAGGAAGTTTGAACGGAATGAGGGCCGGTTCGGAAAACACCTTTTTATCTGAGGATAATGAACTGCTCACAGATCAAGGGACTTGCAGGGCTGACGTTTCGAAGAGCTGGGGCGGCTCTCCATTTTCAAAACGTCTAGTGAAAAAATCGATCAGGATTTTGAATGGACAGCCGGATTAGTTGGCCTTGGTCTGATCGATTTTTTTCCTTCTTTCGCTGTCTTAGCCTACCGGCCGTCATCTGTGAGTGTTGGTGGCCTCCTGTATTGTGTTTCGCCACCTCAGTTGGGGTTAGTTGCGTTTGCGTTCCCCTTTTGGGTGAGTTGGTCGACAGGCCCTGTTTGCTCGGTAGTCTTAGGCGCCATATGACTGTCTTGTCTTCGTCACGGCGTATGTAATGACGTAAAATTTTATAGGCCGAAGGAAGGTCTAGATGCCTTTTGATGGAGTTGGCATCAGAGGCGATGGCCGGTAGGCCTAGGCAGCGAAAGAAGAGAAAAAAATCGATCATACCAAGGCCAACTAATCCGGCTGTCCATCCAAAATCCAGATCGATTTTTCACTTGACGCTTTAATAATGGAGAGCCGCCCCAGCTCTTCGAAACGTCAGCCCTGCAAGTCCTTCGATCCGGTGAGCAGTTCATTTTCCTCAGATTATCAACCCGGATCTCTTACTTTTGCTAACCTGAACGCCTTTTTATCGATAGCTAACGAACACGGGGTGTTTCAACCTGTCGGAAAGACGCCTTATTTGTGTTGGCCCTTGCGCTTTCTGGGACATTCCGGCCAATGGCGTTCCCGCCCACTGCGTGCCGGTCGCGGATTGGCCACCGCCTGCGCCACGCCGCTTTTTGTTCCGAATTGTTTACACCGCTAGGCCCCAGCGGTGTCCTTGTGTTTGCTACTTTGTTTCTTTGCCTTTATTGTAGAACGTGCAGAAGATGTTGGGGTTTGCTCCCTCGCGCGCTTCACTGGCACAGAATTCCTTCGGAGCAGCGCAGTGAAGACATCCTGTTTGCGCTGTCTGAACGCTTGTGCAGCCTGTTTTTGCAGACCTTTGTGCTATCTTTGTCTGAAAAAATGGACGATTTGTGATTCCTTCCTCTTTTTTTCTTTGTCTACTGCTCTTGCCTTTCTCGTTTCTGTTTCGTAGGACCTCCAGAACTATTCGGGTTATGGCCTTTTGACATGTCACGTGAAAATGTTCGCAAATCGTAGATGAGAACAAGTAACAGTATGGTCATTACAATTTGATACTAGAAGTACCCTGTGTAGTAGGGATAATAGTTCAATAGACTGGAAGCAAAACGTAAATTCTGGACGTGGTGCCGGTTACCAGCAGTTATCCTTCAATCGAGGAATCCACCCGTTGGGGAGCAAGCAGGAGAACCAGACAAGATGCTGTCCGTTAATTCAGGGCTAACGACTGTGGAGTCTACCTCCGCGGAAAATCACCTGTATATATCTAGCACCCACAAACATTTAAATAAGTAAATAAACAGCTCTTCTCTTCACTCTTCGGAGAAGCAAGCCTGTGTAGTGTTCAAATTGTGTTTAGAATAGGCAGTCAGTTAGGGAAAAAACGAACGAACAATGCAAAAATTCCCCCCAAAAATCGATTGAAAAAGAAATAAGACGAACGTGATTT
>CACRXP010000333.1:313039-388626 GCA_902702965.1 Spirometra erinaceieuropaei | reverse complement strand
TGGACCTCGGATGAGAACTCGGTCAATCGATTTATCGATCTGGCGCCGGCGTACAGAGCCCTTCGTAGTCACCTCCAGTCGTGTGACGTCGGTCGATGATTGGGGCCTTCGTGCCTTATAACTGCCGCCTGTCCTGTTTCTGCCATTACCTCTGACGATGGACTCCTGTACGAGTCTGAAAGCTCAGGATAATAAACGAAGTGTTCCGGTGCTCGACTCTTCCTCTTCACTTACTTTTGGATCATATTTCCTGCGGAAATTAATCAATGCTGAGGCGCCGTCTCTGGAACTCTTTAAGAAACGCTTGGATGATTATTTGTGTCCCCTGTTTTCCCTCGACAGCCTGAAGCTGAACTAATACTCCGCGACCCCGCATTTTGTTCTCCGAGACAATGCTACGCAAATGAATCTAGTGCTGTTTTTGTAGCGAATATTTTCATGGTTCGTTTACAGTTATTTCGAACGAGCTAACATGTAATCAATAGGGTTTTCAAAGGCTTTGCCTATTATCCTCACCAAGTAAAATTAACTAAATAAACTGATAATCCAAACTACTTATGATATTTATCTCCTATATCCTGCCAACCTAAACCGCGGGGACTCCGTCGTCATCGTCTTCGAACTCTGAGGCGAGTTGTTTAAATTCAGTTTCGAAATATAAGATCTCCTACTTCATAAAAATTTCCATCGTGTAGTTTTACCTGAAAAACTCTTTATCAAGTGAAGCCGCTAGTGGGCCATATATATATTTTCTAATCCTTGCTAGGAACAGCTAAGACCACGACCGCTTCAGGAAACCCGGGGGACGTGAGGGCGCGTCGTGAACCCGCACATAGGCGGGACACCAGGCCCCTGGTTTATATGAAACTACTAGAACTTCACATGACAAAAGGGAGGCTGCTCGACAGTAATGCACTACCGCACTATTGGCCAATTCACCTTCTTGTCTATACAGTCAGGTTCGGCGAATAAGTTCATACCGATCGATGGGACTTTTGCATTCAATAATACGACAAACGAGCAAATTTCAGTAACAATGATGAAATCCTGCCGAAAACTGGTGTCAACATCTTAGCTTCATCTGTTTTTCGGCAAGAAGTCTGCGCATTTGTATATAGAAAACGAAATTTCGCCTTAAAGTATCGATTCAACCCAACGGTAAGCTACGGAATTAGGAACCTCCCCGTCAATGCAAATGACCTTGCTCTGGTCTTTAGGCAGGGTGCCTGTAGTGTGTCCTGACACTGGTCCTAAACTTAACCGTAGTCTCACCTCTAACCCTAATCCTCTGGAATTTAGCCCGGAACCACCTGTACTACGAGGGGTCGTCATTCCTCTGTCCCGCCAAAGTGACTCAAACGATCTTCTAACTCAGCCCGTAATCCATCGCGTTCTTGAGAGGACTAGGATTCTGTCGCAAAGAAAACTATTTTCTCGCGCTTCACTGCAGTGGGAACAGGGAACAACTCAATGTCCCACCCTCCATTATACATTTAAAATTCGACAACTGGTAGTTCTTTTAGCCTTTCGTTCGTAATCTTTATTAAAAACATTTGTCCGACTGGCACACGGGAAAGAGAAGAGAGAGAACGAGACTCTCAGTACATATTCATCATCATAACCAATCTGGCGCTTTTAGGAGTATTGCTCTACTCTAAAAGCCATGGCTTAGAGGGTTACCAACTGACGACTCAACCCGGACCTCTCAGTCAGGCTCGTGCGTGTTTGTGAGGAGCGGCCGACTGGTGGGCTGACAGTCAAAGATCAATGGTCCTTCTTATGTGGCCCTGTTGGCACACACACTTTTGTAGGATCCGAGCCGCCTCCTTTCTTGTTATTCGACGTTCTGGTAGTTTTGTAAAGACCAGGGGCGTGGTGGCACGCTTAGGTACGTTTCGCGACGCGCCCTCCCTCCGGGTTTCTTGAATCTGTCATGCCTATGGGTCCAAATGGGGGAGATGGTGGGTGTGTGGTAGATGCAATGCAATGGTTCTATTACTCTAAACTAATTTACTCGCAAGCCACCACTCCTGAGTTCACCCTGCTGTGGAACACTCGGTGAACCTTAGTAGAATCGACGGCCGAAATCCTTGTTGAAAAGTCATCTGGGCTTTTCTCGAATACGCAAATTCGAGCCAATGCCACTCTTGATATTCAGAATTTTTCCCGCTCTGATCTAAGTGCGGTTATTCGGCGTTTTCGACAGAGTATTTGTTCGAACAGATGACTTTTGAAGTTTAACATGTCCAAGTGCGTGGCCTTGCACCTAAGTACTGGCCGAAACGCGTCTCCCCAGAATCAGAGTTATGTTAAAGGGACGACAGTGGAAACTGTAGAAAGACACAGAGGCCTGGGTGTATGGACGACCACAGATCTACTGCCATCAGGACACTGCAGAAAGATGGTTCAGAGGGCAAATTATACTTTACATTGGATCAGACGCGCATTTAAAATAATTCCCATCGAACTCTTCGAAAGATATTTCGGCTTTTTTTAAGACCCCACCTGGAATATGGAATGTCATCAGCTTCACGATTGATGAGGAATGATATTGACCGACTCGCAACGGTGCAATGCAGAGCAACGAATATGGTCGATGGTTTAAAGCACTTGTCGTACCAGGAGAGGCTGAATTTGCTTGGCCTATTCCCCCTATCTTATAAGCAAATTAAAAGGCAATTTACTCTGGACATTCCGGATTGTCCAAGGCCGTGGTTACTCATTGAGGCCGGAAGACTTCTTTAAATTTGCCACTACAAGGCAACTGCGCGGGCATCCCTACAAAGTCAACAGCGAACGTACGCGGCTCGATCGTAGCGAACGGGCTGTCCAACCATGGGACTCGTTACCAAATGAGATGGTGACGATTGACATAATTGGCATGTTCAAAAGGAAACTTGCTCGCGTAATTTTCGACAAAGACCGACTTTACAACATGACTACTTGCTGCCAGCTTTGTGAAACATTTCCTCGTATACAATCTTCCCGTACTGACTCATAGTGAACAGACGCGCTTTCGTATTACTAATGTTGTTTTATAAACCGGTCATATTCTAAATGTTCGTAACTTTATTTTGAGTGCGAATATGTAAAATCATTGTATATAGATGAGATCATAAAGGGCTCTGCATCTAGTCCTTCAAATACCCACATAAATACTACTCTACCGGTGTATTTCTCCCTCCCCTCTAAATCGGTCGTGATTGTTATGGCGCTCTGAGTACACTCTCACTGTTTAGACACTGCAGTACGACTAAGTCTCCCTATCTACCGTTAGTTTCCTTTTCTCTCAACTACTTCGAGTGCTGCATAGAGTACATGCCTGAACGCAAAGACAAGAACTTGTGGCTAGGGGAGATGTGTGGATGTTACAACAGGAGCCTCAATCCAAAATTAACCCTGGCCGATCTCTCAAGACAGTTGGTAGATACAAAGAAACTGAACCCAAACGGGAGGCCCCTTAGTCGCCCTCGTCCTCATCTTCATCCTCATACAGAAAATTCATGAAAAATCCAAAATAAGTGGCATCTGAAAATAAAGAACTTGAAATCACAATTCTGCCATCTCTACTGCCCTCCCCTCAATGCGCCAAGGCGGCCAAAATGGCAGTCGTTGCTCCTTAGCTATTAAGAAAACTTTCGTCGATATCGATAAGAAGTTATTTGTAAGATTATACGGGGCGTTAATTTGTTTGCAACTGGAAACTGGCTAAAAAGGGATAATGAGTTGTTGAAAAGTGTTCAGATAAGGGCAACTAAAATCGTTATGGGTCTCAAAACTTTATCTTATAAATGCCGACTTGGTACGCATGAGCTATTTTCTCTCGAGTACAGGCAGATCTGACGAGATCCCCTAAATACCTACCCGATTTTGAGGAATTGAGAGTGTGCCCTACACTTCGACGGCTTCTTCGTGTTGGCACTTAATATAGATAGCCTCAGTTTATACCGCCGGGACCGTGCCGAAAGACGCGACGGTGGATGCCTTCTTTACATAAGAGCATCACTTGCACAATCGCCTTATAACTTGAACATTTCCTCCTTCTCTGGAAATTTATGTTTTGTTTCGGTAATCCTTCCGCAAAATAGGAAAGCCTTAGTCTGATGTGTATATAATCCTCCTTGTTCCTCCGGAAATGAAAGCCAACTCTGTGAACTCTTTGAAAAAATTGCAGAAACTTCTTTCGATGTCAAGATAATCGTAAGCGATTGTAATTTGCCAGAAATTGACTGGCACACACATACTTCTCCTCCTAAATTCCAGAAGCTGCTTGACACAATTTACTTTTCAAACCTGACTCAATTAGTTCACTCTTCGACCAGAAACGATAGTGTTTTAGACTTAATTTTTACTAATGGCACCTTCCCTTTATCTATGGATTTTTATCATGACCTCTTTGCAAGTGATCATGCATTAATCCATTGTCGCCTTCCAGTTGCCATCTCCGCAAAGCCAACAGTTCAACGTAGTATTTTTGACTTTGCTAATGTTAATAAGAAATTAGTAAATAAGTTTACATGCACTCTTGATTGGCACAATATTTTTTTCAAATAATGATCTAAATTTTTTCAACAATTTATTACAATGCGTAACAGAAGTTCTTTTTGACCTTATTCCTCGGAAGATGTTCAAATCGAGTGCTAATTCCACCGCTAACCCACACTTTCTTAAAAACAAACTTAAAAAGTTACGGAAGCAGTTTAAAGATCCTTCTGAGAGCTCATTATCAGTTCATCTAAGAATCGTTGAAATATTTGAACTAGCTTCGAAAGTCAGGCTCGCGCGATATAGGCGTAGAGAGTCTTTAGCTATTAATGACGTGAATTCTTCTAAATCAGTTGCTCATATCTTCCGTCAGAGATCATCTGCTAAGTCCCACCAAGTCATTCCGCCCTTGCTTAGTGCTAGCGATGCCTTCATTACTGAGGAGTCAGGCAAAGCTGAAATTTTAAATTCGTTCTTTGCCAAACATTTCACCATATACTGGTAGTCTGGTCGCATCTCCCTTCCCCCATGTTCGGATGGGCTCGGTTGAATGAAACCGACCGCATCTGGGTTCCTATCGCCTCGGGACTGATCTTCATGATGCCCTCACTGAATGCGCTCCATTGACGCTCTTAGCGAAGCCTTCTATATTCGCCATATACTAGTAATCTGGTCGCATCTCCTTTGCCCTATCCTCGGATGGACTCTGATGAATGTAACAGACCGCATCTGGGTTCTTGTCGCCTCGAGACTGGTTGTCATCGTGCCCTTACAGAATGCGCTCCATCAGCGGTCTTGACAAAGCCTTCTATATTCGCCCTATACAAGTAGTCTGGTCGCATCTCCCCCCATGCTCGGATGGACTCGGTTGAATGAAACCGACCGCATCTGGGTTCCTTTCAGCTCGAGACTGGTTTTCAATTCCGCCACTTATTTTTCTTATTCAAGGCGATACAGGCCAGTCCTGACCGACCCGCCTACGTACCATTTTATAAAATCCGTTACACAATGCCATATACAGCTGACATTTATTTCGGCCATATTTATGTCGGACTATATTCCATTCTGTACCGCCACATGCAGGCCAGTCCTCCCTGTATTTTTCGGATGCTATTTTTCTGAGGGGTTTTTTCTCTCCTGTTAAATTACTACAATCATTTTTAAATTTTGCTTTGGAGTTTTTTTTTCACCCCTCGTTTTTTTTCATTTTCATTTTGCTTAACGGACTTCTAATCTCAAAAACGATGTATTGCACTTTGTACAGATTTTGCCTACCTCGTCTAAAATTCGCATGTAAATTTATTTTTACTTGCTTTGATGGGACCCCGACGGGTCTTTAATAAAAATAATTGAATTGAATTGAATCCGGTCCCTTTAATTCCTTCGGTGTCTGATGCTTCTCTTAGCTTCATTAATTTTTCTCCTGAATGTATTCAAAAACTGATAAGCCATCTTCCTAACTCTCACTCAGTAGGTACGGACAATATCCCAAATTCTTTGATAAAACAGCTAAGAGATTTTCCTCCTCTGCTTAGCAAAATATTTTCAGTACTTCTCGTAAATGGCTTCTTCCCTGACTATTGGAAAACTTCTATTATTATTCCAGTATTTAAGTCTGGCTGTCGTTCTGACGTACAGAATTATCGGGGTGTCCATAAAACACCCTCTCTCGCCAAAATCTTTGAAAAATTATCGCCGTAAAAATTACCGAATTTTGCATAGCCAATCAAGTTATTAGCCCTTCCCAGCATGGTTTTTTTACCAGATCGCTGTTGTGAAACATTTCATCTGTCGTTTATCAATCTACTTACTTCTCTTCGTAATGATCACCTATCTGTTGTCGTTATTTATTTTGATCTTAGTAAATCATTTGATAAAGTGCCACATAAAAGACTCTTGATTAAATTGGAAGCTATGGGAATTCGCAGTCAACTAATAGACTTTCTCACGTCATACCTGTCTAATCTTAAACAAAAGGTTTTAGTGGGATCCTAACTTTCCAGTGAAAGTCCTATTGTAAGCGGTGTCCTACAAGGTAGCGTTTTAGGTCCTCTTTTGTTCTTGCTTTACGTAAATGATATTTCAGCAGCATTTAAACATTCTCAATCCTTTATTCATGCCGATGATCTCAAATGTGTATATTCTTTCAAAAAATCTACGAGCCTTCATTGCCTGGAGCAAATCCATGCTGACTTGCTTGCTTTCTCAGCTTGGATCTCAAAATGGCTAATGGAATTCTCTCCTTCTAAATGTCACTATATGTGTTTGGGGCCTGATAGGCTACCCAAACCAGTGGTCTTTCATGGCACACCTATGACTGAACGTACCACCATCAAGAATTTAGGTTTAAGCTACACTAGTAATCTCGATCTCTCGCCACACGCTGACAGAATTACAGCCAAAGCTGCCCAGATTTGTGGCTTTATTTCTTACAATTTCTATCTTCCTTAGATTAAATTAAGGCTCTATCGTATGTTTGCACTTCCCATTCTCGAGTATTGTTGCCCATTCTTTGGTTTGATGAATGAAGCCAGTCGTTTAAAAATTGAAAATGTCGAAAGACGTTTTTCTAAAAAAACTTTTAGATAGGGAACATCCCAATATCTCCTACTCAGATAGATGCCAGCTAATTAACCTAAAATTTTTATGGATTCGAAGACTAGAAGCGGGCTTCTGTCTCCTCTTTCGCCTTGATCATAGTTCAAATTTTCCTCGGATTTCAGCACTCACCCCTAGTAGTCGCCCATACAATCTTTGCTACTCTTCCTTAATTATACCTCCTCCGGCTTCCTCCACCTCTAAGCGCTCCCTTTTTTCGCCTCCAGGTATACTTTCCTCTGGAATAACCTTCCAATAAATATAAGATCTTCAGAAAATCTAAACACCTTTAAGACAAGGCTATGCCTCTATCTGAATACTGACTCGATTAAACTTTTATTTTCCTCATCCTTCTCGGACAACTTTCTCTATGACACTGAGAAAGGTCCACTGGGAATTTAGGACGCTGCCATTAAATTTCCGTATCTGCTCACATTTCCTTCCTTTGTGAGTGGTCTCGCTTCCTAAGATCCCTCGCCAGAAATGTTAATTTTGCTAATTTTTCCGTCCATGCATTGTGCCTCACAGAATGCGCTTCATCGACGCTCTTGGCGAATCCTTCTGTATTCGCCATATACTAGTAGTCTGGTCGCATCTCCCTTGCCCCCTCCCTGGCTGGACTATACTGACTGTAACCGATTGCGTCTGGGTTCCTATCGCCTCGAGACTGGTTTTCTTTTCACCACTATGACATGGGTGGGCTCATCCGGCATCTAAATGCTGCCTCGATGATGTCCATTTCGTACCATTTACTTTATATCACATGCAGGCCAGTACTGACTGACCCGCCTACTTACCCTTTCATGAAATCCGTTATACACTGCCACATGCAGGCCGGTCCGGCCTGCTTGTTATGCATTTAAGAACGAGTTTTTTCTTCTGTAGTGTCAATTCAGTCGTACTCATTCCGTTTATATGTTAGGAGTTTTTTTTCACTGCTCGCTCATTATTCTTCGCATCATACTAATTATTCAATAGCTATGAATTAAGTATTGTATAGACTTAGTGTGCCTGTTCTAAACTTCATGCATAAAGTTATCGTTGCTTGCTATCAACTTACCCCACAGGTCCTGAATAAAAATTATTATTCTCTGCGTCTGCTTTTAATTTGCTATATGGGGCTTCATCGGATTCCCTGTCATGAGATTTACGAAGACGACTTATCGCTACAGTCCCACCCCGCAGAGTGAAAGTTATAGTTTAGAGAACTGCCCCGGTCCATGCCTGACTGTTTAGAAGCGAAGCGGCCAAACTTTTAATAAAAGTTTCGGACAAGAAATCATTGAAACTATCAGCAGTCAACTGAGCGTCAGCTATAAAATTTCCAAGAGCGTCTCGGTGCATGTTAAGCTGCGTTTTCGCAGGAGCTTTTACTTCTTGATAGAAGCTTCGCGACGTTTAACGAGCGGTTGTGGAAGAAGTCTAGTACGTTGAACAGCCGCTTTCCTTCGGAAAATCTCTTTGTTCGTTCAAAAATATCACAAATCGAGCTCCTTGAAAAAGTGTTAGTTATGGCAGCACTTAATGGCCTAAAACACATGTAGCGACACTAAGAGATGAAAATTCGACTAACCATGCTGTAAGCCGTTTCCAAAATGTGAGCAAGCCAGCGTGTACTGGTTCCATGCAATCTTGGACAATAGATTTAGAGAAGGGACGCACACATTTGTGGTCACCAGCATAAATAAAAGAATTAGAGCGTCTTGATGACGGTGAATTATCATTCAGATATAGTGAAAACAGGCCACAAACCAATGCGGTACCTTGGAGGACACCGCCTATAATAGGTTTCTCAGCTGAAAATGACGACCTCATTGTGACCTTTTGTTGCAGATAGACTTGACCAAGTCAATAAGAAGACTGCAAACTAAAGACTCTATAGCCTCACGAAGTGTCGTCTGAGTGTGCCGTTCAGGCCAGCGTCGTTGTATATATTCTGCCATTTAAATCGTTTTTCGCATTGCACTGATAATGCCTTCCGAACTCTTATCAGTAAAATTAGCATTAATACCGCCCACCAGCGTGGATAAGGTTTGAACCTAGATAACTAATCTTGTCCATCCACTTAGTTAACTAAGATCGTGATATGGACAGAATAGGTCTAAACTTTCGTTGCTGTAGCATAAGCAGTCATGTCCAGACCATTGGGAACCACAAAAACTGTTAACTTGACAGATTACGTTAAAAGACTCCGGCATGCATTATTATGGGAAGATTTCCTAGCCTCTACGGTCCGATTAATTAAGATTATTCGAGTTCCCACCCCTTCCCGAATTTCACTACAATCCTGAGTCTCCCTCCACCTAACATCCCCGTGCTCCCATTCTACCCTCGAGAAAAATTTGCTCTGCTCTTCCATACCCCTTCGCGAACGATGATTTTCGTCGATTTTAACGTCATCGATCATTTCGACCCCAGCTATCTGTTGACTTTCATGGCGGTTTCCTCTGTTTTCACCGTCTTCTAGTATTTCGCTCGGCCAGCAAATAGGCCTCATAGTCGCATTGTCCTGAGCTCCGATGATTTCAGCAGTCTTCTGTATCCCCTCCTCGTCTGCACCCTAAGCGGGCTGCGACCAGTTGCGGTGGCTCCCTCCTGTCCCGCCACCTTGACGTTTGCGTCTGCTGCCAACTCGAAAATATTAAGATCTCACTTTATCTAGGAACTTAATCTTGATGAGGACCGTGCTGGACAGTTCTGTCCGACCCGCATAATTACCTTCCCATAAACGACAGTTTTTTCCTCCTAAAAACTAAGTAAATCACATTCATTTGGCCTTTTTGAAGAAGTGGAAGTTTTTTTCCCTGTTCGCTGAATGTTTTCCATATCAGGCTGCCTATTTAATAGGCACGAACCGAGCGCTGTAAATGGTCTGTCTACTTATTCTAAAATTCACTCGAAAATCCATTTTACTCGCGCTGAAATTACCCTTAGGGGTACTAGATGAAGCAACTTATTTGTTATTTCCTAATTTACATCCTCGAGGAATACTTGGCAGCAAAAATGGTGCAAACTGGAACTCAGATAGGGAATACCCTTAACTTTGTTATTCCATGTTTTCCGCTGCCTAGGAAGCAAGGCGCACTATTTTCCTACGTCGAATGCAGTGGTGTTAAAATTTCTTATCTAAATCAGCGAACGTGGCTTCATTTTGTTACCTCTCCCCGCACGTTACAGGTCTTGACCAATTTTCGGTTTTTCAGTTTATATACATGTCCCTAACAAAACGCGATGTCCTCCCTAGCCAATTTATCAGAACAGTATTCATGGTCATGCTAACGCACACACTCTACGCCGCTCCGGTCTCGCTTACCGCAGACCTACATCAGGATTCCGTTCCAACCTCTGGGATTTCGAGCTCCAACTGCAATTATCAGTTCCATCCTGAGTCAGCCATCGCCTAACATCCCCAGGCTCTCACGCCACCCTCGTGAAGAATTTGCCCTACTCTTCCACATCCATTCGCATAGCAGATATTTCTCTTGACGGTCCCCTGGGAGTTTTTCCCCCTCCTTGTTCGTTGCTCACCGTTTTTTTCCAAAAAATTCCAGTTTGGAATTTTTACTACTATTATGAAAAATGTCATATATATATTATGTCAAATTGCGGCGGATGTAAGAACTTTGCCAATTTCAATTGACAAAATTTCTAAACCCGCCTACCCGTCCAGTCGCTCATACAGACCAGTACTGTCTACATTGTCTGCAATTTACTAATTAAATCAGTGCAAGCACACTTTTGGTAGGGTCCTCTGGCGCTTATAAATAAGACTATTATGATTATTATTTTACCTCACGTCCTCTTTTCGCCCCCTATCTTATTCCTCCGTTTTCCAAACATTTCACCATCTTTAGTGTGCTTGTTATAGCTCCGTTTCTTTCTTCTCTTCCTTCGTCTTGCCTTGATATCAGCTATGATGCTGTTCACACACGGTTTGCCATGGCCACCGACTGCCTCTCTGCCAGCAGCTCCACCCCCAATAGCCCATTGCCAAATAATAGTCGGCACTGCAGCGCGTAGGTCCGGTCCCATTTTCCCGCAGGATTTAACCGAAAATTGGAAGCATATTGACTGGTTCTTAATTTCTAAGTGGACAGTTATTATTACCTCTGAACAGCTAACTGGTCTGTTTTAATAGCCTGCACGGGCCCTTTTCCCTTGGCGCCACTTGGAAGTGTGGAGGTGTACGTTGTCTTCTCGGAAGTAGGATGGCGTCCGGTCTCCCTGCGCGCATTATGAAGGCATTATATTTATTTCTTATTTTTTGCTATATAGGAAACGTTAAGGCTCCAAAAAGAGCCCGTTGAGGGAATCGAGGCTTGTCCTGACTCAGCAAATGCTCGTTACTTCCGGGTCGTCGTCCAGGGTCCAAAGGATAGTGCATATGAAGGAGGCTATTTCAAGCTGGAACTTTTCCTACCCGAGGACTATCCGATGTCACCGCCAAAATGTCGATTCATGACCAAGATATATCATCCTAACATCGATAACTTGGGTCGAATTTGCCTCGATGTCCTCAAAAGTGCGTCTCAAGTCTCCGCTTCTCGCCGCTATTTGTTCATGCCTCTACTTTAGCTAATTTAACTACAATCGATGGTAATTGAGTTTTAAAAAGCCATTCAGTGTGGACTGATTCATCTTTCGAGTCATGTTGTCCTTTTCCGGCTAGATTTATTTGTTTTCCTGTCAGGACGGAAAGGCCCCATCCTATACAAACCAACCTAAGTCATAAGTAGCCGCATTTTTCATCACCGCTAGTCAGTCCACATATTCCGTTGGCTTGGCTATCGATAAATATCCGCATGCGTCACGGGCCGTATTTATACCCGTGATGTGTTTATACTGCTCTCGTCTATATTGGCTGTTTTTACGGGGACATTCACTTAAAGACGGAGTACTCTTTTCTAACCTACCTTTTTGGGATCTGCTGAGAACGCTCTTCCTCTGCAATTAAAATCTACTGACAGGTGCGCCTGATCTTAAGTTAGTTTTGGCCTACTGGCCGAATAATATGCCAGACCGCCTTGGATTTCCTGGTTTCCCCTTTATGTAAGTTGCATAGGGGGTTCCTTGAATAGCTTAACGCTTTTCTGCAATTTGTCGAGTTTGTGCTTTCCGTTATTGGTTTACTCTTTTTCCTGCGGTCCTGTACGTACGGTCTCAGTACGTTCTAATCAACTTTTATGTGATGGTGTTCCGTATTTTTTAAAACGCTAGGTAAATGGAGTCCAGCTTTGCAAATTCGAACAGTACTCCTATCCATCCAAGCTCTTTTGAGCGCGCCTAACCCCGATGATCCCCTGGCCAACGATGTTGCGAAGGCATGGAAAGAAAATGAAAGTCATGCCATTGAAACAGGTTAGTACCTTTGTGCACTGTTTAAAGCTTGTAGGAGGGCCAGGACGTGGATCCTGAAGTTCTGTAATATTCCAAAGTTTAGTTTGAGAAGCTGTCTTTGCGTCCTCATAATTTTAAGCTAGTCTCTGACAGCCGGTTTTGTTCCCCTGCCTCTGTTCTGACATCCACATCAGCGGAGTTAAGTCTTCTGGGCGTCAAGTAGCCGAAATTAAGATGAATTGCCAGACCATGTAAGGTAAACTTCTGGATAAGTCCAAAGAGACGCTGTAGCACTGCTTTTGGCATCAACTTGATGTCGTGTTCGGTCCGCTTCCCGTTCGACAATGAGCGTGTTTGCAAACGGATATTTGGAATGGTAATCGGTAATGCCCGC
Source organism: Spirometra erinaceieuropaei (assembly GCA_902702965.1). Lineage (NCBI taxonomy): Eukaryota > Metazoa > Platyhelminthes > Cestoda > Diphyllobothriidea > Diphyllobothriidae > Spirometra > Spirometra erinaceieuropaei. The sequence continues at coordinate 375,812 of CACRXP010000333.1, read as the reverse complement.
TTCTTTCCATGAAATTCTTGGCTTCAGACCCCATGTGGTCTGTGTTCCACGGTCGAGCTGCAGGCTCCCTGGCATTTTCGTCCAGTGCGCATTTCTCCGACGTAACTTGGAAAGGTTCTCTTGCATGGAAGTTCAATCTACTGCGCTCAAATAAGAGGCATTTACTAGTAATTAGTTCGGTCAAGTCGTTCCTGTAATCGGAGAATAGTTCCAGAAGCTTTAAGAGGACCGGGGGTCGATTCTGTCCTTAACAAAATTAGTTCCTCTGTTCAATCCTCATGTTCACATAAGCTGCACATACTCCATCTTCTATGCAAAACATAAAGACCAACTACCGGGCCAGTACACTACCGATCTATGGATAAGTAACGTCGCTACTTCGGGGGCCGATTGTATTTTCAATTTATGATTATTAAATAAATATCTGGACTGTGTCAAGGTAGCTCATACAAATTTGTTCATCTAACTTGTCCATTTACTTAATATAGCAATTCGGACTTTGTTCCTTCCCCTGCTGTAGTTTCCGGGTCATGTGTGCAATCTGCACAGCTACCAGACTGTGACACGTTCCGTAGTAACAAATTTAATCTGTGAAATCTATCTTTGACAGTATTTATTCGGGTGTACTGTTTTGGTGGACAAAAGTAGCGTCTATCACAGGTCATTTTTTGGCTAACAAACGTTATTCCTAGTCTTGGAGCATCTGCATAATCAAGGACCAGCCAGTGTTCTTGGGGGAAGCCACTCATCCATATTGCAGGGCACGTGCGTCGGTATAAGTCGATATGCCTGTGTCACGAAGGTCTTCAGTTGTTTTTATTATTTATAGAAAGTAAGCTTTGTCGACGTATCTCCTTGTAGAAGCTCCTAAGCACTATTCTAGGGAACGGGGAGCTTGATGTCCTTGAAATATATGTCAACTCGGTTTACTGGGTCGTACAAAGCCTGACACCAAAGGTGACTTCGTGGCCGTACAACGAACATACTTCGACTCGAGCAGCCATTATGCCGACGTCTTTTAAGACGAATGAAAACGGTTTCCTCAGTCCTTAATTAGTACTGAACGCGTCGCGCCCTTCATTTTCATGTCGATTTTCTGAGGATTAATAAACAGACTAGTTAATGCCAGTTTTTCTTTCCTTGCAACCAAATGTCTGCATATTCAGTATTTCGGACAAGGGCCTTCGTCCTATCCGAATGTCCTTATAAACATATAGTTTTGTGCCAGACACCGCGTACTTAGGGATGACCCGTAAGAGCACACCAACCCAGATGCATAAGCCCTCGCGTTCTCTTTTTTGAGTGAAATTCCTGCTTATTTTGGTTGGCTGCCTGTCTCCATCCGGGTGCCAAGTTGCTAATGCATGGATGCACGAGTTATTGGTGCATGACAGCAACGGGTCACGAAACAACCAAAACACAACTGCTGCAGAGGTCCTGAAGTGGACACCTGCGGGTGTAGCAAATTAGCTACTAATTTTTGTCAACCGGTGGGATAACCGGTGGACCCCTTAATTTTGATCGTTTGACCCCCAGTCAGCAAAGCGATGTAGAAGAATGGCGCCAGGCGTTGGTGATCTTGATTTGAACCACGTATTCTTAGTTTCGGGGCTGTGTGTGCTACAAAACCTTGCCACTGTTAGTCTTTGGACTACGCGTCTTCTGCCGTTACTCTTCGGCTGAATGATTTGACGCATTCTCTTTTCATCCCAGAAACTAGTGTGTGGGTTTGGAGACGCAGGATTGAAAGCCATTAGCCACATCATCGCCGTCTAAGAACTTTATCACTCCTGGTAATTGCACGATTCCTCTGAACTAGTAGCTGTGCTGACGGCCTAGTGTCATGTACTGCGGCCTACGTAAACATCGGACGCCATTTTGAACATTTCTCTTAAGCATTTCATATCAGCGCACGGTAATGCGACGGTTAGGTCTGCCAAACTGCGCATCCGTTTAGTATATGCCTCCTACTGTATTACTGTACTGTTTAGTATATGCCCCCTATTGTATTACGCCCTGCCGCACGTTTCCGCCAGCCATGTATATACTTCGTGTGATTGTCAATGTTCCTCTTTTTCTCTAATGTTACAGCCCGTGCTTGGACGCGCCTATATGCCAGCGAAAAGCCCTGAGGTGTGGTGCATTTCGGCGATCACACCCCGCTCTCGATGCCCATGCCTTAGATTTCGCTAGCCATTTGTCCGAACCAGCGTTTCACGGATCGCCAGCAATCTCCTTTCCAAAAATTTCACATGTGCTTAATATAATTCCAAAAGCGCAGGAGTTCATATACATTCAGAATTCATACGTCATTTCTATTAACACCTGTTCTTCGTACATCCCCGTGACTGCCGACTTCATTTAAGAAATCTCTTCGAAGATCGGAAACAGTCGTTTATTTAGAGGCTTGTGTGTTACATTGACGTCAGTTTACCATTTGACTTCTTTTCACTATGGCCGGAATAAATAGAACTTAGTGTGTAAGTGGCCGTCACGATGTTCAGCAGTGCCTCGCAGATCGTCTTCACAGTACATTGTTTCGTGTGACGCGCTTCCACCAGCACTGCATTCATAATTTCAGATCTAGTCTCCATCACCGTCCTATCAAACCCCAGTCTAAGGTATATTGCTACTCCGTTTATGTACTCACCAGAATCCAGTACTGTGTGCTGTCTAACTTTGGCTTTACCTTAGCTCTATCAGCTGCCCTGCCCGTATAAGACAGGTAGGCTGGCGATCTCTGTCGACTTCTTGTCATATGTTGAAGACAAGTAGCTGCCTTTCTAAGTGACGCTGAGAGGCATTGCAGGGACTTGTGTTCGGTCCTCTTGTGGGGTTTGCGGTGTTAGCGAGCTCCCCGTGAGTGTGCCGTGTTTTACTGCAGCCGGGTATCCTCGGTCGTACATATTGCCTCCCTTAGGAGAGTACGTTTAGTTCAGTATTCGGGTTTCACCGTGGTCAGATGGGAACGGTGAGGTTTTTAAGCCCTCGGGCAGCTCATATGCCAGAATTTGGGGATTTAGGGCCAGGAGTTCTGCTTACAGGTACTAGCCGAGGGGTCCCATGACGATGTTCCGTAGGCCTCCATTCTCTTCTACCCCGGGCCTCGTGGTTATCCTAGGCATAACAGTGAATGCTTGGGTCAACCAATCTGAAGTCGGAGTGTACCATAGCGCAATGGGATGCGCGTATGGGGTTTTGGTCGCTGGTGTCCGGATGTAGGTGCCAACCTACCTTACTGGGGTGCTCTGCTTACCTGCGTCCTTGACATGGTTGCTTACCTGCAGCTTCATCTGAGTTCTGGTTGCGGTGAAGGGGCTTTTTGTAGTCGGCGTCTCTGGTGAATTCGCTGAGGCGATGGTTAAAGTTGTGCGGAACTGGTGGTTTAAGCAAGACTCGTCTTGGGGGGAGGCAGAAATGTACCTCCCCAGCTTCATGACCTCTGGTCCACCTGCTAGTGGGCGCGCCGCTCATAACCAACGTGGACACGTCTTCATAAGCGGCGGGGACTACCGTCTGAGCATGCGAGTTTGTCTGGTCCGATGATATGATGTGGAAGGACTACCGACAGGCAGGGGAGACCTTAGTCGCCATTTTTGGCATATTAGCGGTCGGAAGCCGGCCGTGTCCGCCCCCACGCCTGAAATCCCCGAAGCCAGAATCCGTGATCTGCTGGTTAGAAGCCCAACACCCTAACCGCAGAGGGACGGTGGTGTCGTCCTGTTCACACCCTGGCCTGTGGTGCTCTGAATAAAGCCCGAGACACATGCAGGACGAGTGTTCCACGTAATGCGGTCTATGGACGTCTTTGGGAGGGCAAGCCGCATATCTCAAGCACGCTAAATCCGCGTAGGAACAATGTTCATTGGCCTGTGCCGTCCGTGCTTTCTGATGCCAAACTGCGCTGTCGGCTGCTATCGAAGAGTCTCAAAAGTTTGCGGCTCTTAAAACTCATTTAGCTCTGATTTTAACTCACTCTTCAGGTTGTATTTTCGCCAGATCTGGCGAATCCAAAGTAGACACTCCACGGACTCTTTGCCCCGCACCTCCGGAAGGTATCGCCAAGATAATGAATTCTCGAAGGAGACACGTCGCTGGAACAAGAGCTTTTTCGCCTGACGTTTCGGATTGATCCGAATCTACCGTCAGAGACAGAATTAGATCAGGGTAGTGTTGCACGGCTGTTGCAGTATTTATAGGACGCATTTTCCATGCCGCTGTACCCCTATCAAGATTACCGGTTCCCACATTCATCACGGATTTTTCTACGTGGGAAAATTGCACAATGACCCAGTTTTTACAGTATGCGATTGCTAGGCCCCGCACACAACTATAAAAACTAGACGACTCGCGCACTCGTCGCGGGTGGTTTCACTTGATGCGATAATCGTTTAATCCCCCGCAGCCCAGTCGCCAATTGCCGAGCTTCTATCACTCGTGCGGATTCTTAGACAACTTAGCACACTGGCGCCGGAAACAGTGCTTACGCGCGCGATCTCCACGTTGGCTGACAACTCTGCCTGAGCAAAGTCTCGGCACGGAATATGGGGTGTGGAGGGATCGCTGCTCTTATTAATCGCGGGAATCTCGAACTCGAGTGTGTAACCGGGTCCCATCGATTGAGCCGCGACTTGCGGACTGAAGTCGCTCCTCATCGCCGTCGCCTTATGGTTGCCTCCGGTCTATGTGCAACACCAACTCCAAGGGTTGTGAGAAGGCGGCTGACGGCTTCCGGGATGTTCTTGACTTACGGAAGCGCTTGCCAAAATTTGGGGGCAGTTGGATTTTGTCTCGTTTCGCTTGCACATGCACAGGCTGGCGAAGTTGCGCGAGTAGCCATTCGTCCTGAGCACGCGTCAAAAATAATGTAATTTAGCAACCCTGTCTTGCAGTTCACTGCAGGGGGTCGCAGCACGTCGGCATAGTGCTTTGACGCAACCGAATTTGTGACTGAATTGTTGGTTGCTGTTGTAGCTCAGTACGTGCGTCGCATTTTTCGCTTTCCTGAATGCTTTTGTTTTTAGGCCACTTTGTGGCAGACCATGACACGAAAGCCAACTGATTGTTTTGCTTCTTTATCTTAAAATGTACAACCTGGAAGACGGCCTTGAGATGTCCTTTGAGTGCCAGGGTTTGGTCCCGGTCGATGAGTACGTAGGTATCACCCACATACGGAGACCAGAATTTCGATCTGTGGTGTCTGAATACCAGCGACTCCAACTGTCGCACGACAGCCTCAGCTATGGGTCCTGAAATCGGCGAACTGACTGGCGTACCTTTCCCATTCTCATAGATCGCCCTGCCGAACGGAAGGAACTTCGGGAGTTGGAAGATTTGGGCCTGTCAGTTTCATTGTATTTATTTTGTAAGATATGTCCGATAGTCTCGACTGCCAGATCCTATGGAAGTAAAAGGGGACGTGACGTCTAAGGACACCATGACGTCACTTGGCAGGAGACTCACCCCCGAAGTTTCTCCAAGAATTGTGTAAACGGGCTAACTGTTGTGTCTGAATCGACGGTCAGAAATTTGAGACATCGGAATAGCCATTTTGCCAGCCTGTGATGTGGAGTGCCTTTAAGTAATACGATGGGGCAGAGAGAAACGTCCTCATTGTGCATATCTGGTAGACCATAGACTCGGACCAAGGCCGTTTCTCTGGTCCTCGTCATGCATTGGTCGATTGACGACAACGTCATCGCATTAATTTTGCGAGTCAGCGTTCTTACGAGGTTGGTTGCACATGGGACATAGAACTGGCTATCTTCCAGTAAGCATTTGGTTTCCCGAAAGTGGTCTGTTCTGTCCAAGAAAACATCAGAACGCCCTTATCCGCGAGCACAATTACGATGTCTTTGTCGGTCTTGATTTCCCCTAGTGCACCACGTCCGATCGTGGGATGCATTTCGCGCTACCAGTGAGTTATGAGGAGGACGGCACTTGGTGTCAGATAAGCCGCACCTACGAAATGGGTCACGAGTTTAACTTCGCAGCCACCAAAATAGTTGCCCACGCCGAAAACAAAACAGACCAAAATTGATTGAAGTCTGAGCCTCGGATGAGAACTCGGTCAATCGATTTATCGATCTGGCGCCGGATTACAGAGCCCTGCGTAGTCACCTCCAGTCGTGCGACGTCGGTCGATGATTGGGCCTACGTGCCTTGTAACTGCCGCTTGTCCTGTTTCTGTCACTACCTCTGACGATGGACTCCTGTACGAGTCTGGAAGCTCAGGATAATAAACAAAGTGTTCCGGTGCTTGACTTTTCTTCTCCTTCACTTAAGCCTCTTCGTCTCCTCCGTCTGACTTTGGCTTGGCCCCACCGCTTCAACCACGTTGACAGCTTTGGCATCAACTGTGTTAGATGAAGCTTCATGTCGTAGCACCTACGATTGTTCCTTCGTTAGCCCCTTTGACGACAGATTGTGCACCAGTCTGTCCTTTCCGTTTGATACTAGACTAAACAGCTCTCGAAGTTGGTTCTCCAGTGTGGTGCCGTTTATTGGTCTCTGTTCAAGGGCTCGTTTAATCCCCCTCTGTTGGAGCAGTTTCTTCCCGTTCTCATCCACCAACGCGTTATTCGTGATGCTCCTCCTCGCTGGTCACAGGCACTACTTATATTACATCTGTATTTTTTGCGTCTACTGAAAACCTTCTGTAGCTTTTCAATTTCCCTAGAAATTAACTGAGAACTTGGAGTAGATCAGTATCTTTAAGGTCTGTAGGCTCAGACCAAAGTTTTTATGCATGAATATTTGGGCCGAAATCCATCAGCCACCGCGTAATATTCATTGACTGCCGACAGGCCTCTCGCACACACCGAAGTCGCACTCTGGCGGTGACGTAGCATCATTGCTGATATTAGGCATGCTGATCTTGTCGACAATGTTCATGCCTTCTGAGTCGCGGGCGATCTGTCCTGACCATCATTGGAGTAAGAAACTTGTGCCAACTTCGCTTCTGAATTCTTTATTCTAATTCAGCCTAGTAGTCCATGCCGGGAAGACGGGTTGCCCGTTAGCCTAGCTGCTGGCTACCCGGCGCGTCCACAGGTGGTGGATAGTGGGACGACCTTCAGTGAACGTTAGCTGCGAAATAAGCAGACCCAGTTCTGACGAATAAGCAGTCGCGGACCAGCAGCGGCATTGCTACCAGGGTGCGGTGGACTGAGGTCTGGCACGCTGAAAGCCTTATAAAATGCCACAAAACCCAATGACGGCATTGTGACATGGCGACCGTAAACCGCCATTAAATAAGTTTACTAGCCACCGCTGCCTTGTGGTTAGGTTTTTAAGCCAAAGCGCTAGAGGAAACAACCTCGAACAAACAATCCGAGCGGCTGTTGGGAACCCGCCCGTATTCGAAATTCCCAAGAAACCTCATGAAACTAAGTCTCATCGACGTTGCTGCGAAGATATTCGCTATTGTCCTACTCAGGCGATTCCAGGCTGTGCGTAACTCAAGGACGAGGCCCAACCAAGCCGGATTTCGTGCTGGACGTGGATGCGCAGATCAGATCTTCACACTGAGGCGCATTCTCGAATTTCGCCATAGCTACCAACAACCGACGGCCGTCTGCTTCGTTGACTTTGCCGCCGCGTTCGATTCCGTTCACCGTGAGTCCCTGTGGCGGATAATGGCGCTAGATGGTGTACGGGCAAAAATCATCGCCATGATCAAGGCCTACTATCGCTCCACTACTGCGAGAGTCCTGGTCCGTAACAGTCTTTCCCAACCGTTCGGTATTCGGTCTGGCGTCCGACAGGGTTGTATCCTGTCACCCATACTGTTCAACTACGCTATTGACTGGATCCTCGGGAGGGCCCTACGCGACAGTGACGGCGTTGAATTTGCCCTCGGACATCGACTGACTGATCTCGACTATGCCGATGATATCGCCTTACTTGCTGCAAGTTTTGGTGATCTGCAGTCTATGGTGTCACGGGTGAACGAGGTCGCTAAATCGGTCGGTTTGTCCATAAACGCTGGGAAGACCAAAGTATTCTCAAGCTGCATCTCTGACCAGGAGAAGGCACCCCTGGGGATTGATGGCTGTCAACTTGGTGAAGTGGACAGTTTTAAATACCTCGGGGCGAGGCTGTTGCCTAATGGACAGAGTAAGGACGACATTGTCTCCCCAATCGATGCTGCCCGCTGGATTTTCTCAAGCCTTCGGAAATGCCTGCGGAACCGACGTGACCTCTCCATCGCCACTAAGATTCGCGTGTACCGTGCATCTGTCCGGTCTGTCCTTCTCTACGTTTGTGAATGCTGGGCTTCGCGCGTGGAGGATGAGCGTGTGGCGACTAGCCATCCTGACTGGCCTGCCGTCATTGTTCAAGACCTCGCTGCCTCAAGGTCATTCATCCCTTGCAGCGAGCCGTCCCAGACGAGGTGACCTGTAGTCACACGACCAACAGCTCGGGCATACCTGCGTCCGCGCAGTCGCAGCTGCCCATGCGGCCACTTGAACGCGCCACCCCCTGCAACCAGCAAAACAAGCCACTGGGACACCACCCCTCGGCAAATGCAACGCACGCTGGTTGGCCACCACTTGAGCTTGGCCTACGAGCCTACAAAAGCGGCTGCCACCACTATCTCGAGGACTCTCAGGCCTGACTGGACGCAGTCAACACCAGCCCTGGCTTTGCCAGTGGCCACTGTCGCCTGAGAGGACAACTCCGGGTTCTGTGCACAATAAACCCCTCATTCTGGTCCCCTTTGTCTTCTCCCTTCAAACATGGAATTTGGCCTGACGATTGTAGCTCACATGCTGCACATATTCTCTCTGCTGTGCCGCTACAACTGGTGACCCCGACGTGATCGACGCTCAGTCTCCAGACGTGGCTGAAATCAACCGCCACAAAATTCCCACTCAACTTCGCCCTGCTGCTTTTCCTGTGTCACTCCTCGTGCCCATATATAGGAAAACGCAATTGCGTCACCCTGTCGCGATTCGAGGTTGATGTCGTCTACAAAACTCAGCCATACAAGTCCAGGTCAAACCACAATCAAACTGTGTAGAGCAGTCCTACAAATGTGTTGCCATCTCAACATCATCTCTTTTGTTCGAGACATTCTTCCGCCCATTACCGACGAAACCATCATTCGTGAGTTACTTGTATACACTCAATATGCTACCCTGTATACAGCGATGAATTTTCACTCTTTCGACACTGCATTCTATCCCAAATTTTTGTGTCTGGATGACAGTGAACTTCTTTCACTGACACATTCGTCCGGCTCAGCACTCACTGGGATGCCTTGTGTCCGAAACATTCTTCCGTCTCATACCAACGTGCCAACTCACTGGCACACGTTGACGAGACCACGCCAGCACACCCAGGGTTGATGCCTCAACTGCACCTCTGTACAGGTCGCAGCATCCCCATTGGCACGCGGTCCGAGCTACTTCTCTCATCATCGACACACGCTCTCAAACCCACATGTGCACTGGATAATTTTCCACATTTCATCGCCTGCCTCACGATCGACAGCATCACTTCGTTCTGTGTCTGGCGGGGAGCTGTGGCGACTAGCCATCCTGACTGGCCTGCCGTCATTGTTCAAGACCTCGCTGCCTCAAGGTCATTCATCCCTTGCAGCGAGCCGTCCCAGACGAGGTGACCTGTAGTCACACGACCAACAGCTCGGGCATACCTGCGTCCGCGCAGTCGCAGCTGCCCATGCGGCCACTTGAACGCGCCACCCCCTGCAACCAGCAAAACAAGCCACTGGGACACCACCCCTCGGCAAATGCAACGCACGCTGGTTGGCCACCACTTGAGCTTGGCCTACGAGCCTACAAAAGCGGCTGCCACCACTATCTCGAGGACTCTCAGGCCTGACTGGACGCAGTCAACACCAGCCCTGGCTTTGCCAGTGGCCACTGTCGCCTGAGAGGACAACTCCGGGTTCTGTGCACAATAAACCCCTCATTCTGGTCCCCTTTGTCTTCTCCCTTCAAACATGGAATTTGGCCTGACGATTGTAGCTCACATGCTGCACATATTCTCTCTGCTGTGCCGCTACAAGCGAAAACTGGAGGTATTTGACCACCACTGCTTGAGGATCATCCTTCGAGTGAAGTTAACCGACTTCGTCTCAAATGAGATAGTCCGCGCTCGCTGCGATAACATCGCAAGGATAACTCAGGCCATCCAAGAAAGACGACTGAGGTGGTTCGGACATGTTCTTCGTCGTCCACCTCAGGAGCTCAGTGTTACTGCCCTCGATCCGGCACAGTTGCCGAAGAGGGGGTCAGTTCAAAACCTGGCTCGACACTGTCCGTCAAGACATGGAGGTGATTCTTGGACCTTCGGTATTCGGTCTCCGTCGTTGGCGAAGGGAATGGGTTGAGCTGTCTAGATCTGCTGCCGCGGATCGTCACGCGTGGAGAGGTACAGTTCGGGACATCATCGAGGCCGGCTAGATCAGACATGATCGCAGCCGTATCAAGTACAAGTAAGTAAGTAAGTCCATGCCAGTTCAAACCTAACCTAGTCCTAAAGACGCTAGAAAGCGCCCCTCGACGAAGACATGGCACGTGTTTTGGTCACTGTCTGCGCATTTGCATGGAGTTTGGACCGGTCATCGAACCATCTTGAAGCTACTCAAAGTCCGCCAACGTCCGCACTTAACGCTGCGTGATTGCTGTTCTCACACCTTCTGATCCGATCCTGGGGCTCGTGGCCCAGTGGTTAGAGGCGCGGACTTCGAGTTCGAGCCTCGGGTGTTCCACACTTCGGAGTCGGGTATGGCTGGCTGACGACGACGGCTAATAAGCCAGAAATGACCATTCCAGCCGCCCTTGCCTCTGTCAGTAATGCCATTTTGTCTATATTATTAGACTAACTTGCAGCATGTTAACTGTGCACATACCGGTTTATAACTGCGGCCAGTTAAGGGTCCAATCACTCACATAACTGACCGTAAGTCCACGTGAACTACTAGGCGTACACAAGGACGCTGATGAAAGGCTTCCACACCATTGGTTGCAGGGTAATCTGTATCATGGTTGACAATGTTTCCATCGAACAAAAGCGTCTCGGGTATCTCAAGTTGACGACAAAATTCGTCTTTGATTTCGACCGTCATTTGCATTCAGGAAACAGGGTTTTAGGTTCTCATAAGTCTGTAGTGGTCTTACTCCGCACGCCTGCCTCAACGCTGGGTCTCTCGCGAGTGAAGGACCTTTACAGCCAGACCGGTCCTTATCTGTGCTAACGTGGTTGCTACTTGCTTTCATTGGGTAGTTTGACATATTTAGATGCCTTCACTTGGTTATGAGCTCCGGGTAGGGTACACTATATTTATTTTCTTAATGGTAGCGCATGTCATAAAGCCCCGGGAAAAGGAAACGTAGTAGCATTATACAATGACAGTTCGACCATCGATTTCGATGATGTCCGCCGTGTGCCCCACAGCAGGTTGGAGCAGGGACGGTGACTTGCGCAGGGGTTTATAGTGCCAGTAGACTTGCGCTGTATCTACCTACACTCTCTCCACCTCCCTCGCCCGAGCCCGGTGTCAAGACAGAGTCAAGAAGACCGGAGACGAGAGAGGCCGCAGGTGGATGGCTCGGACGGATCCTCACCTTAGCGTTCCACAACACCCCCTGGTCCACACAACAATAACCAGGATTTCAACCAACACAAGAGAGATTTGGAGGCTGGCACGGCCGAAGCCACACCTAGGCGTGCCGCCAACGCCTGGCTCGGATCCCACACTGTGGTGGGAGTGCCATAAAGGCCACATTAAAAAGGAGCCATTGCAGCCTGACTCTCAGACTGCCTCCCGTTAAGGAGGAGGTCCAAGTTACCCCGTCAGTTGGCAACCTTCCAAGCCACGGCTTTTAGCGCACCGTGATAGCTTCAAGCGCGTCAGATTGATTATAGTGAGGAAAAAGTGCGCTGAGTCGTCGACCTCACTCTCCCTTCCCATTCCCACACTCCAGCCGCCGTCCGAGCCGGTCGGCAAACTGGAGTGGTGGATGGGCGCGGTGGCTGACATGGTCGACTGACCGTGACTGCGCGCGCCACAGCACGACCTGGCCCCCCATACACACAAACACCAGGATTTCACACAACGGGGGTTGAACGGCGTGTCTCTCACTTGCGTGAGAGGGCCGTGGAAGGTGCTGCTTCAGCCCGTTCCCAACCCACCAGTCCGCCACTCCACACAGCACACACACACAACGCGACGAACTGCGTGAACCGAGAGCGGGCATCAATCAGCAACCTTCCTATCCACGACACTTGACGTGTCGGGATAGTCTCGGACTCAAATCACCCGTACAGCCGAAGCCGCGTGGGAACCGAAACGAGATGCACACTTTCCACTTGCGTGGAAGGTGGCAGTTGGTGCAAGCGGTGGGTAAGTGATGATGTGTGTTGGTGATGGTGGAGGAGGGAAGGGAGTGTGTGGATGTGTGGTGTAACCGGCGGTTGTCTACCGCAGGTCGTCGTGGATGCGCATGTGGCCGAACAGGCCCATGCGGTGTGTGAAAGTGCGAGGACAGTGTGGACAGTTGAGACGAGCTTGGTGGGTGTAGGTTGGTGCTCCAGGCACTGGTTCTCCGGTCTCTGTGCGATGGATTCGCAAGTGACCGACCAGGCCGATGCGTGAGGTGAGTGTGCGTGGAGAGTGTGGGCACTTGAAGTCGGCGGTGTCAGAATCAGCTACAGAGGAGGCGCTGGTAGTGGCGCAGAAGGACGGTGCGAGGGTGGTGCTGGGCATAATGGGCGTGGTTGATGTGTCGGAATTGTGGTCGATTCCGCTCTCGTGGATGCGCATGTGGCCGAATAGACCCATGCGATGCGTGAAGGTGCGAGGGCAGTGTGGGCAGTGGAAGCGAGTGCGGTGGGTGTAGGTTGGTGCTTCAGGCACTGGTTCGCCGGTCTCTGTGCGATGGATTCGCAAGTGACCGACCAGGCCGATGTGTGAGGTGAAGGTGCGGTTGCAGTGAGGACAGGTGTAGTCCTGATTCTCATTGCTGGAGTCAGGAGAGGCGGGGGTGGTGCCGGTTGTTGTGTCGCGGTCGGAGATGTGCGAGACGGCTGCCTGAGCGGCCGCCGTTGGGGCAGTGGTGATGGTGGTGGTGGTGGTGGTGGTGGAGGAGGAGGAGGAGGATGGAAGTGGTGGTGCAGAAGAATTCACAGAGTTATTCGGCGGCAGAGAGGACGAGGATGACGCGGGCGGGGGGAGGAAGTTTGGTGCAGTTCGAGGGGTACAGTTGATCCGAAGATGTCCAACAAGGCCGATTCGAGCCCGGAATGTCCGCTTCCATCGAGGACACGTTGGAAGCAGTTGTGCGACAGCGTTGCTGACTGGGCGCAGTTGTGATTTGCGGGCTTCACGTTTCGCTTTGGCGGCGGCGATGCGGTTGGCTTCGTGGATAGCAGCGCCCGTCTTCACTGTTCTCCTCCATGCCGGACGATCGTAGGCGAGCTCTTCCCAGTTGGTCGGGTTGATTTGCAGTAGCTTCAGGGAGGACTTCAGGGTATCCTTGTATCGACGAATTGGGCCTCCTTGACGACGAGAACCCGTCGCGACGTCTCCGTAGAAGAGTCGTTTGGGTAGCCGCTCGTCGTCCATGCGCACCAGGTGGCCGCTCCAGCGCAGCTGCATTTGTCTCAACATGGAGTAGATGCTGAGCATTCCCGTTCGTTCCAGCACATCAGTGTCGGGGATGCGATCCTGCCAGTTCAGCCGCAGAATGCGACGAAGACAGCTGAGGTGGAAGTGGTTAAGACGGCGTGCCTGCCTCGTGTACACCGTCCAGGTCTCTGCTCCGTACATAGTAGGGATCTGCTTCTAGTAATACAGCATAAATGTAATCATAATGACGTAGCCAGGGTTCCATACTTAGACGCTTCAGGACTTAGCAGTAGATGGACAGTTTATAGGTGTCCTCGTCACTACGGGAAGACGACAGAAACGATTCGTCATGTTCTGGGCCGTCCTAACAGTTCTGCTGGTGCCTTCCTCGCAGGCGTTATGGGCAGCATTCGAAAACGGGTGTCGGAGGTTGCCGCGTTCACGGAGCGCAGTGCGGTCTGAGGATTGATTTCAAAAGGGAGGGGTGTCTAACCGTTCTATCGCCTTCTCTGCCACAATGAAGCGTTGAGGACTCAAATAACTGTTCTGGGTCGCCGTATAGTGTGAGGGAAGAAATTTCCCATCGGCAGCTGCCGGATTCGTCCGTCTTTGGGCTTTTTTTTCGCGTCAAAGCGTAGCTTTGAGCTAGTGCGATCGCTCCGCTGGGACTCAGGCTCTTGGAGTTTGCTCTTCCTTATTCACTTGTCGAGTGTAACCGTGTCTTTTCTAAATGGCGGACATCTGTGCACTTGTTTGCGTAAACAACAGCTTCCATTTCGACCACTACGACTACCCTGCAGCATAGTTAGCGACGGCAGTAGCACTGTTGCCTGTTTGAACATTCTTGGATTAACTAACCTGCAGCATGTTAACCGCGCACATACCGGTTTATACAGTAAGTGGGCTAACTCCTGAAATGTCAACCGGAATTCCAAAATGCGCTTTCTTTTTGAAAAGATTAACTAGGTAGGGTTTTAAAACTAGTCATCATGCAGCGTAATTCTATAATAATTCAATTACCTCAGAATGCCGACTTTCGAACGAACTTCTTTTCGGCTGCATGTAAAAACCATACTCCGTAGAAAATGACTACTTAAGTAGCATGCATTTTTCTCACTGATTTTCGATGCCCTTAAAAATGCAATTATATCCCATGAGAAGCATGCATAAAAAAATTCATTCTTCTGTTCATTCGGTCGAAAATTACGTCTTCTTCCAATTTTATACTTGAAGGAAGGCTATAATTCGGTTTTAAAAACCTTCTGCAGTTCCCGAATAATTTTGAATCCCGACCCGCCGTTACACTTGCATTCAGGGCTTACAAACTACTAGCCGCATATTTCTCATAATTAGAAACTTTTTAAAGTCGAATTATACCCTTCCTTCGAGTATAAATTGGAAGAAGATGTAATTTTCTATCGAATGAGCAGAAGAATGAGTATTTCCATGCATGGTTTTCACGACATATAATGGAATTTTTAAGGACATCGAAAATCAATGAGAAAAATGTATGCTACTTAAGTAGCCACTTTCAACAGAGTATGATTTTCACGTGCAGTCGGAAAGAATTTCGTTCGAAAGCCCGCATCCTGAGGTAGCTGAATTTTTATAAAAGTTTACTGTACGATGATTAGTTTTACAACCCTACTTAATTAATCTTTTCACAACGAAAATACATTTCGGAATTTCGGTTGATATTTCATGGGTTAGCCCACCTACTGTAAATGCGGCCAATTAAGGGTTCCGTCTCTCTCATGACCGAACGTAATTTCAGGTGGACTGCTAAGCGTTGGCAAGGAGATTGACGAACAGCTTCCGCACCACTGGTTCCAGGGTAAGCTTTCTAATGGTCGACAATGTTTCTATCGAAAAAATAGTTGACAAAAAAATCGTCTCTACTTGCGACTGCCAGTTGCATCCAGGCAACAGGGCCTCGTGTTTTTTTAAGTCTTCAGCGACATGAAAAAGCGTCTTGTTTTAGTGCGCCAATATTACGACCCGTAAAAAAAATTGGCACAACTTTCAACAGCAAATTATCGTCAGGCTGCATTCTTGCGGCTACTTTGTTTTTTTCTAATTCTACTCGCGACAGATCGGTCTATTTCTTACTAGTCCCTCCAGCCGGGACCAACCTAAACAGATATTCCTGAATTTTGCCAGAAACTTTCGCGTGCGTCTTATGTAGTAAGAAACAATGGAGACAATTAACGGTGTTCATAGGGCCGCAGTCATCTGTGCTGCCTACAACATAGGAGTTCGACTTCTGCAAACGATGGCCCCACATCGTGCGCCCCACAGAGCGGTGCATTAGTGGTATCTTGCGCGCAAGTCAGTTGGCGGCGAGACAAACTTGCACCGCACCTACCGCACGTTTCCTCTCCCCACCCACCATGCTGTAGTGGTAAGTCGGTGTCAAGACGAGCATGGGTGGGCGCGGGCGCAGTGGCTGGCAAATCCAACTCATCCGTCTACACGTGCCACACACGACCTGGTCCCGCTACGTGCGCTATGCCTCTGTAATGACTTCTCCGAAGGTCACATAGCGAAGGAATCAGTGCAGCCTGACTCCCAGTCCTCAATTCATTCCACTAGGCCCATCTCCAGAACTGAGTTATCCCGTACGCTAGCAACCTTCCAAGCCACAGCACCCAGTGCGCCCTACAGACTGAGGCGCGTCAGACTAATTAAGGGGCAGCGAGAATAGTTATGTTGCCTGTCTGAGGTCCTGATCCCCGACTCAGACGCTCGGGAAATGAAGATCCCAGGAGTTAAATCCCACATCTTCCTGCGCAACAGTAACCTACACGGCTTTTCCGGTAGCTACGGTGTGGCCGTCGTCTTCTTGCAGCAAGCGAACCGTGTACCACTTTTATAAGAACAAGTCGATGACCGAATGGCTTACGCGTGACTAAAGGGTCGTTGTGCGGTACCTCTGTAGTCGCCGGGTAAGCACCAACATTGGCTGCCCATCAGCGCAGTAGAGAGACTTTCTCCTGGCTGTTTCAAGAGTTGGTCGGAAGGCGCCTTCGCTGTGATCAGCCAATTGTTTTTGGGGGCTGAAATGGGCGGACTGAACCCAGTGACTCTTCACACAGACACCTTATTAGCCGAGTTGGACTTGGCTCTCGATGCGGCAGTGCTGAGGAATGTTGTAATTTGATAGTCAAAACTGTCTGTTTGTCACGAAAAAGTCCTTTCAGAATCGTCATAAAAATCTGCTGATCTGACATTTAAACACACAGCGCCAGTCAGAGGGTCTACATCCTAGCTGGCTCAAGGCTCTGCAACTGAGTTAACAATAGCGGACCGATGTGTGATGCCGAAACCAGTAGTACTCATGGGTCGAATTATGTTCGCATTCATAAAAGTCTGAAAGTCCATCTCTCAGTTGCATTCAGAATGCCACATGCAAAACGCCTTCGCATGTGAAAACTTCAACACAAGCACCACCGAGGCCCTTTAGAATAGAGACCTAGTGCCATTTCACGACTCCAGCCGGTTTAGTGGTGAGTATCCAGTATTTGATATAAAAAAGCTTACGCCTTTGAGCTTCCTATTTGTTGCATTAATGGATTAAAAGCTCCCTGTCATGAAGACTTCGAAATTAATTTCAGGTATCACAGCATGCGAGTGGTCATCAGTGGAAAGCTGTTTTCCACAGGGTTTGGTCTCGGGTCATCTCATCTTCTACATCTATACAAACGACTGTGTTAAAAAGTTTGACTGTGATGCTGTCATGTTTGCAGGCGATATGACAGTTCGACCATCGGTTTCGATGATGTCCACCGTGTGCCCCACAGTTGCAGCAGCAATGGGAGCAGGGATGGTGACTTACGCAGGGGTTTATAGTGCCTGTAGACTTGCGTAGCATCTACCTACACTCCCTCCTCCTCCCTCGCCCGAGCCCGGTGTCAAGACAGAGTCAAGAAGACCGGAGACGAGAGAGGCCGCAGGTGGATGGCTCGGACGGATCCTCACCTTGGCGTTCTACCACACCCCCTGGTCCACACAACAAATAACCAGGATTTCAACCAACACATGAGAGATTTGGAGGCTGGCACGGCCGAAGCCGCACCTGGGCGTGCCGCCAACGCCTGGCTCGGATCCCACACTGTGATGGGAGTGCCATAAGGGCCACATTAAAAAGGAGCCATTGCAGCCTGACTCGCAGACCGCCTCCGGTCAAGGCGGAGGTCCAAGTTACCCCGTCAGTTGGCAACCTTCCAAGCCAGGGCTTTTAGCGCACCGTAATAGCTTCAAGCGCGTCAGATTGTTTATAGTGAGGAGAAAGTGCGCTGAGTCGTCGACCTCACTTTCCCTTCCCACTCCCACACCCCAGCCGCTGTCCGAGCCGGTCAGCAGACTGGAGTGGGGAATAGGCGCGGTGGCTGTCATGGTCGACTGACCATGACAGCGCGCCACGGCACGACCTGGCCCCCATGCACACAGCACCAGGATTTCACACAACGGGGGTTGAACGGCGTGTCTCTCACTTGCGTGAGAGGGCCGTGGAAGGTGCTGCTTCAGCCCGTCCCCAGCCCACCAGTCCGCCACGCCACACAACACGCACACACACAACGCGACAAACTGCGTGAACCGAGAGCGGGCGTCAACCAGCAACCTTCTTATCCACGACGCTTGACCTGTCGGGATAGTCTCGGACTCAAGTCACCCGTGCAGCCGAAGCCGTCCAGAAAGCAACCAACGTCATGCATAAGGCGCGCTCTCGTAGTCTTTCTTCTCGATCTCTTCGCACGTATCTTTTGTATGTCTCGTTGGATCGCATTTGGAATTTGAAGTGCCAGAATGGATGCCCTGGATGAAGGAAGACAGTGACCCCGTCGAGCAGGAGTAACGACGGACGACAAAAATGGTGGACAGTCTTAAAATTGCCATAGCCTGAAAGACAGATTAGGATGAGTTACGCGGCCTCGTATCCCTCTGATTCTTGCAGCATCCTTCCTATACACGGTGTGTGAAAAAATGTTATCTTATTTCCAATATCCTTTGATGCCCACGTAATTTGAAGGGATGCCCACGGAGGTTGATTGCAGAGCAAGTCCGAGTTAGTCTCCACGCTGGAGGACATTGTTCAAACCACGCTCGGTACGGAAAGTCTGACTCAATTCCCCGCGCAACTGTCTATGACTCCCTTCCTTAGTTGCAGCAATACTTTCATTGTAGAGGAGTCAGGAAAAGCAAAACTGTTAATTCCATTCCTTACCAATCGTTTTATCATTAAAACTGATCCCATCCCCTTAATTCCTTTGCCGTCTGGTGGTTTCCATATCAGCATTAACTTTGTTCCTTCAAGTATTCAGAAACTGATATGCCAGCTTACTAACTTACGCTCAGTAGGAGCTAATAACACCGCGAATTCTCTTACTAAGCGGCTAAAAAATCTTCCACTGCCGAGAAAACTGTTCTCACTCTTTCTCGAGAGTGGTTTCTTTCCTGATTACTGAAGAACCTCTATTATTTTTCCAGTATTTAAATCTGGTTGTCGTTTGAATGTCCAAATTTATCGGAGATGTCCATGAAACGCCCTTTCTCACCAGACTCTTCGAAAAAAATACATCACCACGAAATTGTTGACTTTTGCATAGCCAATCAACTCAGTATTTCTTCCTAACATGCCTTTTTACCTGATCGATTTTGTGAAACGTGCCATAGGCCGTTTCTCATTCTACCCTCTTCTTTTCGTGATGATCATTTCTCCGTGAGTTGTTATCTATTTTTATCTTAGTAAACCCATTGATAAAGTGTCACTTAGAAAATGGGGGGGCTCTGTGACCTCGCAGTCCTTTTATTTACTTCAATAAGTCATACCTATCTAAAAACAAAAGGTCTTAGCGAAATCCTCATTTCCCAAAAAGATCCCCATTCTATGTGGTGTCCTCCAAGGTACCCTTTTAGATCCTCTTTTGCTTTTCCTTTGCATCAATGATATCTTACCGGCAGTTAAACATCCCCAATCTTTTATTTGTGTTGATAATCTCAAATGGGTATATTCCTTCCATAAATCTACGGCCCAACATTACCTGGAGCAAATCCATGCCGACTTGTTTGCTCTTTCCGCGTGGGGCTCAAAAGGGCTAATTGAATTTGAAACGTCTAGGCAATTAGGGCGTACTCAGTGCGTCACGACAATCAAGTCCCAGTCCCGCTTTAGAGGGGAAGGGGAAAGACACCCGTAGGAGTAGTATATTCTGTGCAAGAGCCTGGTAGCAGTCAGATCTCCCTGGTGCGGGGCCGGCTGTAGAACCGCGCACGCCCGTGCGCTAATGTGACATGAGCGTGCGTGAATGAGCGTCACATGTGAGTCAGTTATTATCGGTCTGTTCACTTGATTGGGTAATAGTGGAGTCTGTGGGCGCCTGTGATTGGCTGCTCTTGGGA
The DNA here is from genome assembly GCA_902702965.1 of Spirometra erinaceieuropaei. NCBI lineage: Eukaryota > Metazoa > Platyhelminthes > Cestoda > Diphyllobothriidea > Diphyllobothriidae > Spirometra > Spirometra erinaceieuropaei. The sequence goes on along the minus strand of CACRXP010000333.1, from coordinate 355,813 downwards.
CTGAGTAAGTCAGAGATAGAAAACTTTACTTCGCTTGATGCGCCACAAATTATCTCCATTAAAATGTTATCATATGTGTTTTTGACCCGAAGATCTACTCCAATCAGTGGTTTTTCAAGCCTCACATATGACTGAATGTGCCACCATCTGGGACTGAAGTTTAAGCTACACCATAAACCTAGATTCTTCACTCCCGTCGACAGAATTACGGCCAAAGCTGCTTAGTTTTGTGGTTCTATTTCTTACATTTTCTACCTTCGAAGATTTAAATTAAGACTTTGTATAATGTTTGTCTCCACCGTTCTCGAATAGTGCCGCCCATTCTTTGGTTTGATGGATGAGGCCAGTCGTTTTAAAATTGAAGGTCCAAAGATATTTTATTGGAAGAATCTTGATTGCGGAACGTCCAAATACTTCCTGCTTAGACGGATGTTAGTTAACCAACCTAAAATTCTTATGGGTCCGAAGCAGGCTTCTCTCTCCTCTTTCGCATTAATAATAGTTCCAATCTTCCTCGGACTTCAATCCTTAACATTGTTAATCGCCCAGGAAATGTTTGATTAAACCTCCTTCCGCTTCCCGACCTCTAAGCGTCCTTTTTCGTTGCTTCCATATATACCTTCCTTTGGAATAACTTGCCGGCGGTTATAAGACTGTCAAATAATTTACATGCTTTTAAGAGAAAACGTCGCCTTTTTTTATAACCAATGACATGATTAAACTTTTGTTTTCCTCATCCTTCCCCGGAAACTTTCTCCGAGACTTTGGGAAAGGCCCATTGTGAGTTTAGGACGCCGCCATCGGATTACCATGTCCGTTCACATTTCTCCTTGCGTGTGGTTTTGCCTCCTGTGGTCTCTTATCAGAAATTTCGATTTTTCAGCCCATACGTCGTGTCATTTGCAGGGCCCGATGTCCTTTCTAACCAACCTCCCAGAGAAGCAGTCGGGGCCATGCTGACATACACGTTCCAATCCGCCTCCGTTTTTGCTTATCACCGACTCTCATTAGAATTCCTCTCCGACCTCTGGGATGCCGAGTTCTCACCCTCGTTATTAGTCCCACCCTGGGTCTGCCACCGGGAAAACGGATAATCGTCTTGGACGCGCACAAGTCCTTCAGCTCCTGAAGTTCCCTCTCAGGACGTACTTCGCGTTCGACAGGACAATCTACGAATATCTACGAACAGGTGAAGGGCACAACAATGGGTTCGCCGATTTCGGGGTTCATCGCCAAGGTGGTCCTGCAACGGTTAGAGCCGCTGGTCTTCCAACACCACAAACCGAAGTTCTGGGCCCGGTACCTTCGTCGTTATCGACCGGGATCAACTGCTGACATTCAAGGAACGTCTGAATGCGGTCTTCCCGGACATACAATTCACGATGGAGGAGGAAGAGAACAACCAGCTGGCCTTCCTGTATGTCCTCGTATGCCGCAAGGATTGTGGTGGACTAAAGACCAAAGTGTTCAGGAAAGTGACAAATACGATGCAAGTACTGAACTTCAACAGCAACCACCCAATCATCCACAAACGCAGTTGTGTAAGGGCGCTCTATCGGCGTGTCGAAACGCACTGCAGTGAGCCGGAAGACCAGATTGCCGAATTACAATACCCCCGACGGGTCTTCAAAGCCAATGGCTACCCGCGCAACTTTGTCAACCGGTGCATACGCAAAAGGCACGAAAGGCCTAAATGCACGGACACCAAAGTTTGGCGAGCGCTTCCATATGTCAAGAACGTTTCGGAAGCTGTCGGCCGCCTTCTCGCACCACTTGGGGTTGGAGTTGCACACAGACCGGAGGCAACCATCAGGCCTCAGGTAATGAAACCGAAAGACCCATTGCCACGGCAAGAAACATCTGTAGTCGTTTATCGGATCTGGTGTAGTTGCGGACAAAGCAACTACGTCGGAGAAACCGGAAGACAACTCCAAACGCGAATGGCCGAACACGCTGCAGCGGTGTGGAGAAATGACGCCAGCTCTCAAGTGGCGGCTCATTCGACGAGATCCGGCCATACATTTTAATTTGACGAGGCCGAAATTCTCGCAAGAGTTGACAACCGCGTGAGCTGGGAGCTGCTTGAGTCATGGTTTACTGGCCACCAGTCTATTTCCTTTATGGCAGTGTTCTCTCAATTTTACTAATTTTGTGGCCCATGTCTACCCTCTTTCGAGCTGTTTGTAGTCTTACTTGGCCCATAATCTTCAGGCTTGGATCGCATACTCGAGGTTTGGCCATGCAAACGTCCCAAAGACTCTGAAAAAGCTGTCTTCATCGAAAATTGTGAATTCCCGTTTCATGGCATATAGTATAGCATTCGCGAGATTAGACACCCTACAACGTTGTATAGAGGGCTTTAATGTTCTTCATTCAAACGCCGGGATCCTTCTGTGTTTCGGCCTCTTCCAATACCATTCCGCTCGGATGGCAGGTGAACGTATCAGGGACCCAGCTTCCTTTTTCGCGGGGCAGGATGGTGCATTTGTTCCAATTGTAGGACAAGGGCTATCTGTGCGACCACTTTTCCAGTCGAAAAAAGACTTTTGAAGGTCTATTTTGTCGGCAACACTTGGATGGCTTTTAGAGGTTTGAATCCTTCGCAAACATGGCACGTTAGCAGCCCAGTTCTTTTGCACAATCAGTGATAAACTAGAGAAAGAGGGTCGGTGCAGGCTCTGAGTCTTGTGGGACTCTGCTCTCTCTCTGACTGTACGCCTTCATTTTCTTTGCTCCACACAGACGACTTGGGAACGACCAACGAGGAAATTTTCGGTTCGTTTAAGAAGTTTTTCTCTGATATCCATTATTCTCAATTTGTATTAGAAACGTTAGTGCGGCACACTATCGAAGGCCTTCTTAAAGTCGAGGCAGACATAACACACAGAGTGTTTTTCATCGGACTTTTTTGTTTACCTTTGTATCGTGCAAATCAAGCTTTTTGCATACCAGTTTCTCTTAAGAGAGTCGTATTGTGCATGGTACAAGGGGTCATGGATTTCCAAATAACGGATAAACGCCCCTTTCAGTGGTCTCCTCTATGACTGCAGCAGATGGATGTCATGATGACGGGTCGGGTGTTGCTCGCAAGCGTAATTTTGAAAATCGGTGTAATTTGGGCTGTTTTCCCGTCCGTGGGGAGAATTTTAGCATCGAACGATTTCTGGCACAAGATGGATAATGACTTAGCTGGTTATCAGGCAAGTTTAAAGAGCGCTTTTGTTGGAATTTAGTTCGGCCCATGTGATTTACATTTCTTCAAGTGCTTCATTATTTGAAAATCTCATCTTCTTGGAACATAATATTTTTAATTATTTACGCCGTCATGCTCTCGTATCGAAATGGAATGAAACCCGCCGCCCTTGTGAAAAGAGGCTGGAAGAACTGTAAGAAATCCCCAGCATTGTTTTTACAGCCAGACATCTCAAGATCTTCATCATTCCTCATAAGAGGGATTCTGCTCCTATTAGTGGTGCCCTTTCTCAAATAGTTATAGAAGAACTCTGGATTTTTAACACTTCGATTAAGCAAAATAGTTTAGAAATCCCGTCATTTAAAAGTAAGGCCTTTAGCTTTGTTTCTGTGAACTTTATATTCTGCAGAGGCTGCAATTAAGTGTTTCCGCAAAAACTTTTTTCATAGCCCTACTTTCGCATTTACCTTTTTTTAATATGTCTTGTTAACCACTGAAGCGGATTTATTTTCCCAACCCTGATAAAAGGCAGTGGAACTTTATGGGATGCCACGAAAGTTTCTTGAATGGCTTCCAGACATCGGTGACGTTTTCGGAAACGAGAGCACTCCAGTCTCTTCGTGACACCTTAGCTCTCATAGCTCTTTTAGCTCAGGTAGTTAGAGCGTTGCTTGTAATAAAGCCTTCCACTTACTGCGTGGATTCGAATCCCAACGAAGCACCGAGTTTTTTCACATTTGGGTCACTATGAACCTCAGCTCTCATTTGCCAGATTTCTGCTTGCCATTGATTGAACCTCATCTCGTTTACTAAATATGGCACAGAATAGTAGAAGTACTTCATTATCCCTTCAACCGAGCTGAGGTGGGCAGTCTACCTCGTCTATACTGCCAGGGTCTTTTGTGGAACGAGATCCAAACAACTAAACCCTTGGCCTCCGCGCGCACTTGTTAGAACTAGAAAATGTTCATGGGATGAGTCCTGAGTTTCGTCTTTGAGAGATGGCGATCAAAAGTATGCTTTTGACACTTCGCATTCACATCAGTCTATCGAACGCAGGGTGCTTCGAAGTCACCCACTAGAGCAACACCATGCTGACTAGCGATTTCCCTTATGTTCTCTAGCAGGAAAGCATTTGTGTCGGGCTCTGTCTTCATCAGCGGGTAGATAGCCGCGACTCCAAGGGACAGTGCTCCGTGCCTCTATTGTCAGCCAAATAGCTTCCGCGTCTTTAGTAATAAAGCAAATAAATAAATTACTTTATTTACTGCCAATATGCCTTCACACACATACTTAAGTTGTCCTTTAAACGCTTGACAACTCCTTTACCCTGTAGGTTATTTCTGGCTCTCTCACATAAATGATGTCCTATTAGTGTTATTTCGCCATCGCTAGCGATCTATGGCAGTCATGTTTTTGTTATCGCAGCAGCCCATAAAGACCAATCGCCACTGCATTACCAGGTCTGCAGGTAAAGGCAAAAATTCATGAATTTAACAGCTACACCACAAGGACGGTGTCAGAGGAAGAACGACGTGGTTGTCTTCCTAAATGGCTCGAGCCAGGTCTGCCACGATGCTCCGTTTCACCAACTCCGGAAAATGGCAGCATATTAGACCAGGGATGATCGCCTGCAAAAATGGTGTGGTGAGTGTTGTCTAAGCCTCAATAGTAACAAATGATAACTTCTCCGATTACGTTCGAGCAACAGGAGGCCGTTGAGATTTGAATCTCAGTACTTTATTGGAGGTCACCAACTCTAATCAGTCAACGAGGTAAGATACCTCGGTGTGTGGATGACGTCAACTCTCAAACCATGGTCTCACTGCGCCAAGGTATCAAGGAAAGTTATGGGTATTCTGGGCGCGATTAGAAGATCCTTCGTCAATTTTGATGAACTTTTCGGCCGAGGATTTGGCGCATACGTCGGACCAATGTTGGAATATTGTGTCCAGGCTTGGTGTCCCTGGACGAAGAAATATTACACCCTACTGGAGAACGTACAACGTAAAGCGACCAAGTTATTCGGCGGATTATGAGGCTTACCTTATGAGAGCCGGCTGGAGAAGCTAAAAATATTTCCTCTCTCTTATAGACAGTACAGAGGGGACATGCTCATGGCTTTCGGGATCGTCCGAGGGCTAGACTGTGCTCTTCAGTTTGACGATTTCTTTGAATTGGAGCGGAAGACAACTCTCCGAGGGCACCAATACAAATTGAAGACGAAATATACCAGACTAGATTTGCGGGCCAAATTCTTCTCCCACCGGCTGGTTGAGGGATGGAACAAATTGTCGAATTCCTTTGTCTTAGCGGAAAACGCTGAGACTTTCAAAAGAAGACTAGATAAATTTATGTTTGATGGTCAAACATTTATATGATATCAATGACTGGCATAACCGGTATGTAAATATCTGCATGTTTTTTTCATACGTCTATCTGTAAATAGGGTTTTCCAAGGCTCTGCCTCTATCCCTCATATATACTGAATACTGAATTATATACTGATAGAAATATTGGACTGAAACAACGACTTCTGTGGAGCAGGCCTCAAACGTTCGTAACACTCGAAAACTGTGTCAAATTACACACCTATTTAATGGGGAGTCGTCAGGTTTGATTTACTCTGTTCGCGAATTTTATGGCGGTTTTAATGCCGACAACTTGGCCAAGGTCAGTCACTGGTGCGGGCAGTCCTAGCACTTTCTCGACTTCAGTAACCAAACCCTCACATCATCATTCTCCTCTGCAGCAAAGTTTATTTCCCCAACTTACGTAGTATTATGCGACCTCCCCTCCGAGGTAGGAGTTACGCATGCGGCGCAGAGTCTCAAGAACAACAGGGCGCGTGTAGTGGACGATATTCCTATCAAGACCTGCAAACCTTGTGCCAACACGCCGGCACTCTGACCCCAGGAGGCGAATGAATAAGCGTGGGGAAATTTGGCTCTTCCTGATGGCTTGGGGTCGGTCGTACGCGTGTCCGTCATTAAAAAGAAAGTAAGACATAATGTGGGAACTACCGCCTCGTAGACCTTATCAAAATTCCTGCGAAGTTCTTCCCTTTTGTCCATCCCAGACGATTGCAGGCTGTGCATGACTCTAGGAAGAGTTTCATCCAGGCCGGACTCCAAACTTGACGTGGATATGCTGACCAGATATTTACACTGGAGCGAATTCTTTTATTCGGCCATGACTACCGGCAACGGACGGAAGTCTTTTTGCTCGACTTGGCAGTTGCATTTGGTTCCTTCCACAACGAGTCCCTGTGATGAATAATGGAACTGGATGATGTGCCGGCGAAACTTGTCGCCACGATCGAGGCCTACTGTCGCCCTGCTATCTCAAGAGTTCTACACTGTAACAATCTGTCCCAGCCATTGAATATGCGATCTTGCGCTTGGCGAGGTCATATACTGTCCTTCAGCACCTCAACAACAATCACTGCCCACTGACGAGTGTAAGACAGAACAAGCAGCCTGAGTGGCTGAATAGCAACCTAAAGTAAGAGATAAGCAGGAGGCACGAATTGTGGAGAAAATACTACGTCACTGAATAACTTGAGCATTTTAACACCTAGAAGACACAAATAAACAGACTGAGAAACATTCTTGTAAAGACGCGCCGAGAATTTAAGAAAAATTTGCGCAAAAAGCAACCCAGACCTAAAAATTACTTTACAACTGCCTCATAATAACTACAAGGAACAGACACAAAAACTCCTTAATAAGAACTACCGATAGCGTTGAGACTGATAATAGAAAGGATTAAGCTGCGCATTTTTCAAGGTTCATCTAAGCAGTCTACATAAACGAGACAAAGTTCCTTCCTTAGTCCACGGAAAGACACCGACTAAAAATATAAGTAATATACTCTTATCAAAAGGTGTTCTTTGAACGGCATTAGAGACATTGAACGAATCCAAGTCAACAGAGCCAGACGAGATTCCACTCAAACTTCTCAAAGGACTTGCCGGTAAACTCTCCGTGTCTTTACCGATGCTCTTTCCAACGTCATTTGACGCTGGAACACTTCCTATCGATTGAGAGCTGACGCATATTACTTTGCAAAGTAGGTAGCGGGGCATGGACGACAAATTACAGTCCCGTGAGCATGACATGCACTCTCTGCAAGGTTATAGGTGGTATCATGAAGAGGGAATTGATGCAGTCCTTGGAAGTTCATGACTTGTTGTCGAATTGCCAACATGAGTTCCGGAAACGAAGATCCTGTACGACAAACTTGCTGCAATCTCTCCAGAGTTGAGCCCGAGTTCTCGATGACGGAACGCGGTCCACAAGGCAATCATTGACTTCCAAAAGGCGTTCGACACTGTGCCACACCAGAGACTGTTACATGAACTGAAGAGAAAAGGGATCAGCGGCAACTTCCACAAATGGATCGAGAACTTCCTTTTGGGTCGACACCAAGTTGTGTGCATCGGTCAAGCGAAATCAAGTCCTGCTATGGTTGAGAGTGGTGTTCCTCAGGTGTCAGTACTGGAACCGATCTTGTTGCTAATGTACGTGGACGATTGCGCAAGAGTTTGGGACTGCGAAGAAGAAGACATGAAGATACGGATCGTAATAGGGAGTCCTGCCGACAAAGACAGAGTGCCGATGAAAATTAATCGGTAGGAAGAGCGGTCAAACCCTTGGCTCCTGCGGTTCAACGTTGGTAAGTGAAGCGTATTTCGCCTAGGCAACACAGCCAGATACGCCAAAACAGGAGACTACTTTCTGGGCGATGCAGCCCTACAAGAGATCGAAGTCCAAAAGGACCTCGGCGTGCTGATGACGAACTCTCTGAAATCGCCAGCTCATTGTTCAAGGGTGGCGAAGAGCTTAACGTTCATATCCTTATGCCACCCGCCTATTAAATCGAAACTTCTTCCCTTTGAGTTACAGGAAACCTCGCGGGGATCTTTTGACAGCATTCCTCTGTAGAAGGGCAACATAACCTGTTGTTTAAACGTGACCTTGCTATTCTTTTCCTGTTTTTGACTTACCTGTTTTTTCAAACTAACGTTTTTAATTTAATTCATTAAACGCCAGTTTACAGGCATTGTCAAGGGAAGCCATTAAACACAAATCCGACCAGCAGTGAAAAAAAACTCCTGAAGAATAAAAATATAGTTGATGGTGGTTTTATGGTTTGGAGGGTTCAGGAGAAAAAAAACTGCTGACGGTAGATTTTCGACCGTCAAGAAAGGGGGGAGGGGGTTGCACGGTATTGCAGATTATCGGACGTAAATTCCTTTCATGAAGTTGGGGATAGTCAAAGTAGAGGCGTTGTGGAACAGCTGGTGAGACCGGCCATAGTGTTCAGAGACCACAAACGCCATCGCTACGGTACAGTCGATCAGTGGATTCAGAACCCTAAATTTGACGAAGCTTTTCTGAATGCGAAAATCGAGAAAAGTTCTCTTAAATAAAGGATAATTTTGCAGAGTTTTTACACTCATGGGTAGTTTATTCCAAATAGCAATTGCATTTACAGAATAGAACCGATGATATTTAGCAGTACGTGCCAGGGGCAGAAATAAAAAGACCTCATGGCGACTGTTACGTCGTGGGTGGACATGATGTCTTAAAGAAGTGAGTGGGTTAAATGTTTGATTATATTAGTGACCGCGGTGGAAGAGTTGAGGGGCCAGTCGAGGGACCGCCCATAAGGAGGAAGTCGGAAAAAAGCCAGAACTGGATTAATTACTACGTGTTGGAATTTTTTAAATAAACATTCCCATCGTCAAGCTATTCTATCTGTGTATGCTTGCGCTTGAGGATGAAGAGCTCATTTCGCACTAACTTTCAGGACTCCAGTCAAGGAGACACCCGACTTGACAGGGACACTAAGGAAGAATATACGGACTGTCGCGTAGAGGAAAACGGCAAGTCGTACCCTTGGGTTGCTCGAATACTACATTGGTAGCAGCGACTATGACTTGCCCAACCACCTCACTCTCCTCGCCTACGACTACCCCTAACTCCATTCCCGATTCCTTTCGCCCTTTTGACGGACGGATTGATTTTCATTGTTCGTTATGGCGGTTCCGTTTCCATACGGATGAGGAGCCGCATGACCAACGCTTTCTATTGGTCTTAAAATATTTAAGAGATGACTAGTTGGATAAGGCCCTCGATCCCAGGCTATCAGTTTTAACCCCTTTTGACGTCTTGTGCGATCAACTCCAACGCCGATTCCAACCTCGGTTGGCAATCGAAGATGCGATCCACCGACTCTTGCACCGTCTTCATCGTATAAGAGAAACACCTGAACAGTTCGCGTCTGATCTAGTGTGCCTGGCCTCCGACGCTTACCCGTCCTTGCCGGCAGCGGATAAAGACCAGGTGGTCGCTTACCATTTCAAGCCGATCGGAATGACCGCACGGCTACCCCAGTAACCCGTGTTGGGGTTGAAAACAAATCTCGCGTGAACTCGAGACTCATATTCATGTATACCAACGCGCAAATTGTACTTTCAAAACTGGACGAACTCCGTATCCATACCTACGACCTCCATCCAGACGTTATCTCAATAAAAGAAACCTGTTTGCTCGAACAGGTTAGTGATAGAGAGCTCATGCTTTCTGGATTTCAATTGTTTCACTCATACAGAGAAAACAGAAAGGGTGAAGGCATAGTAACATTTCATGTGAATGGCTTGCGCGTTTCAGAAAAAACTGCCTAACTGACTTGTAGTACCGAAGCATTATGGCTGGCCATAAGGGCACCGGTCTCTCAAAGTCTCGATATCTTGACAGTATATCACCCCCAGAGAAATGACCCTGACGCTGTTGCCCAACTGCTGGAGGAGCTCAGATTATTTTCAACGCGGCCGACCACTCTCACCGTTGAATATTTTAATGCACCTTAGCAAAAATTGGAGCTCGGCCTCAGCCGACTGCTCTGAAGCAGCATTTGACCAGCAGCTACTGCGTACATCCGACAACCCGCTTCTCACCCAACACGTAATTTGTCCAACGAGAGTTCGAGAAGGCCAACACATGAACTGTCTCGATCTTGTGTTCACCAAGTCGCCTGACAACATCGACGTTGTGAATTGCCTTCCTCAGTTGGATCAGAGTGACCATGTAGTTCTCATGTTGGAATATACCTTATTCTCCCTGCCTGCACAACCGCTCGATTCCCGACCTAATATTTGGCGCGGCGATTTCGAACAGATGAAAAAGGATCTTAGTCCTATCTACTGGGCATCCACTATCTCCGGCGATTTCGAAGAGGCTTAGTGTCAGTTCAAGGAGTTAGTCCACAACCTCATCTCCAACCACTGCCGGAAGAATGCGCGGAAGACTAACAAATACACCTCGCTGGTTGACTCTGTCCGTAAAGAAGGAAGTTAACAAGAAGAGGAAGTTATGGAAAAGATCTCTGACGGACCGGACAACAGAATCCCTAAGCAGTTATAAGTTACAGAGATATCGGGTCAAAATTCTCATCGCCAGAGATCGGAAAGCCTTTGAAAAGAATCCTTTGAACCGTGCCATGGTTAATCCCAAAATCTTTTACAGCTACGTAAGACAGAGCACACGGAACAAAGATCCCGTCCCATTGCTGCTAACTGCTGAGGGTGCGGAAATCTCCGATGACAAGGATAAGGCTGACCACCTCTCTCAGTTCTTCCGGTCCGTCGTGACAAGTGAACCGGATTTCTTCTCCCCCACTTGTGAAGACGAAGAAACGCCTGCCCTCGAAGCCGTCTTCTTCACCGAAACAATTGTTCGGAATGAGTTAATAAACTTAAAAGAATCAACCTCCCCAGGTCCTGATGCAATCCCGGCCAGGCTGCTGATGGAGCTAGCTCTCGAAATGTCCAAGCCGTTAGCCTTGATCTTCCAAACGTTATTTGTTACTAGATGCCTGCCCTCTGACTGGAAGTCCGCTACCATCACTCCGCTTTTTAAGGGTGGAAGTCGTGCGTCTGCGAATAACTACAGGCCAATCAGTCTCACCTCCATCTATTGCAAAATCATGGAGACAATCAGTAAGAAGGCCTTGATGCAGTTCCTCGAGCAGCACCGTCTCCTCTCCGATGCACAACACGGCTTTCGAAGTGGTAGGTCCTGTCTCACAAATCTGTTCTTTACGCTCGAACGCTATACCAAAGCACGCGATGAAGGCAATGTGGTGCACGCCATCTACATCGACTTCAAAAAGGCTTTCGACAGCGTTCCTCACCAACGTCTCTTGCACAAACTGTGCAACGCTGGAAGTCTTGGACGCCTTCTTGTATGGATCCAGAGCTTTTTGGCTGGACAGTCCCGAAGAGTACAGGTCGAGCGTCAACAGTCCTTAGATGTAAGAATGGTGAGTGGCGTCCCACAGGCCTCAGTCTTAGGTCCCACGATATTCCTCGTTTTCATAAATGACTGCGTCAAGGACCTAGACTGTGATGTCATCCTGCTTGCCGACAACATAAATCTGTGGAAAGTTATTCACAATGCTGCAGACGCAGACCACCTGCAAGCAAACTTGAACAGGCTCGAAGACTGGTCGAAGCGCTGGCTCATGCCCTTCAATATAAGCAAGTTCAATTTTCTTAAACTCGGCAGCTTCAGAACCCCCAGCCCCAGGACTTACTTTCTACACAGCACACCACTGCAACAGGTTGACAGCCAGAAGAAACTGGGTGTATGCATTATATCCTCACTCAAACCAACAATGCACTGCGCGAAGGCGGCTAAATCGGCTACGGCCACTTTGCTACTCATAAGGCGAGCATTTATGGGATTTGACCCTGACTGCTTTTCCAAAATATTTGGCACATCCATGCGACCTCATCTGAAATACGCCATGCAGGCGTGGAGACCTTGGACAGCCCAGGATTATACCGTCTTGGAGAAGGTTCAGAGATGGGCGACCAAAATGACACATGGTCTGGGAGCACTGCCCTATGAAACCAGACTGTCAATTCTCAACCTGTTTCCCTTTTCCTACAGGCAATTACGTGGTGACCTTATACTAACATTTCGCATTATCAACGGTCTAGACTGTTGTTTAGATCCCACTGATTATTTCACCCAAGCTAACACGCCGCTTTGGAGCCCCATCTCTTTACACTCTGATTGTGGAGCGAATTTCGAGAGCAGGTTAGTGCGCGACGTTTGTCACCTATTTCAGATCCATAAAACACACACTGCATCGGTTCACCCCGAAGGGAATGGCCAGGTGGAACGAACAAATCGGACCATTATTAACTTGTTGGAAGCCTTCGTGGAAGACCACAACCCACACAAGTGGGATGCTCGGCTGCCATACGCCATGATGGCATATAGATGTGCGGTTCATACCTCGACTGGCTATGCCATCTTCCTCATGCTAACCAGCCGCCATTTCTGGTTACCCTCGGGCTCTCATTTCCCGCTCCCAGCCTGTGACGACTATCAGCCGGATACTTATGTCCTAGAGCTGCAAATAACCTTGAGGACTACACACAACCCAGCGCAAACCCAATAGAGTCAGCTTACACACGACAGAAGGCTTACTTTGACCAGCCTGTCCACAGCGCTCTTATTTTTCCCTTTTGCTAATGATGTACTCGATTTATTTCAGTATGGTAAGCCTTTCATGTATGCCGATGATCTTAAAGTTGCATATCGATATAAGCCGGCAGATCGTGACATAGTGCTTGAGCTCCTAAAGATCGACCTACAGGCTTTCGCCAAGTGATGCCGCACATGGCGCCTTTCTCTTTCCTGGCATAAATGCTCAGTCATGGTAGTTGGCGACGACCGCCAACTTCAATTAAGTATTGAAGGTCACACCATAAATATGCCTGGGGTTATTAAGGATCTGGGCGTATCATACTCCAAGAGTCTCAATCTCTCGGAGCACTGTGCCTTGATAGTCTCCAAAGCACGTAGAACGACCGGGTTTATCCTCCAAACTTCAAAACTAGTGATATTAGAATGCGCCTTTTCAACAAGTACGTTAGACCAGGCCTGAAATACTGTTCGCTTTTAATAATTAATAATAATTATTTTTATTAAAGACTCGTCGGGGTCCCATCAAAGCAAGTAAAAATAAATTTGCATGCGAATTTTAGACGAGGTAGGCAAAATCTGTACAAAATGCAATACATAGTTTTTGAATTAGAAGTCCGTTAAGAAAAATGATTAAACAAGGAATGAAAAAAAAACTCCACATGAAAATTTAAAAATGATTAGATTAATTTTACCGAAGAAGAAAAACCCTCGAAAAAAATAGAAACAGAACAATGCGGGCAGGAATGGCCTACATGTGGCGGTATAGAATGGATTATAATCGGACATCGTCAGGGCCGTCAGTGTTTAGCCTCATGCGTGCTACTGAGCGGAAGAAAATAGAATCCGTTCAACTCTTTTTTACGAAGAGAGTTTTAACCCCGGAACACCGACACTCGTCTTACCAAGAACAGTGCCGGCTTACAGGCCTTGATCCTTTATGGTTCCGTAGATTACAAAAGGGACTATTTTTGCTATTTAAGCTCTTATATAATCACACATTTAACCCACTCACCTCTTTAAGACATCATGTCCACCCACGACGTAACAGTCACATTGAGGTCTTCTTATTTCTTCCTCTGGCACGTACTGTTAAATATCGTCGGTTTTTTCTGTAAATGAAATTTCTATTTGGAATAAACTACCAATGAGTGTGAGGATTCTGCAAAATTATCCTTTATTTAAGAGAACTATTACTCGATTTTTGTATTCAGAAAAGCTCCCACAAATTTTGGGTGCTGAATACACTGATCGACTGTACCGTAGCGATGGCGTTTGTGGTCTCTGAACACTATGGCCGGCCTCACCAGGGGTTATTTCTTTGGCCAACAGCGACAGCTGTATTTCGGCGCTTCTGGTTGGACTAACCCTTACTTCATGAAAGAAATTGACGACTGAAAAGATCCGATACCGTGCAACCCCTCCCTTCGTGACGATTGAAAGTTTGTCGTTAGCAGTTTTTTCTCCTGAACCCTCCAATCCAGAAAACCACCATCAAATATATTTTTATTCCTTTTCCATATGAGTTTTTTCACTGCTGGTCGGATTAGTGTTTCACGCTTCCCTGACAGTGCCTGTAAACTGGCATTAAATAAAATAATTATTATAATTATTATTATACTTAATTATTATAATTATTATACGTTGCAGGCGACCTGGTACTGCGTTACCGACCGACTCCACCGGTGGGGACTTCGTCAAAATTCTTCCATCCGTGGGGGGCCCCTTCAACGTCATTGACTCCCTTCTCCCTTCTACTTGCACCATACGTGACGCGCAGTCCACCGTAGGTCCCGTCCTTACCGTTCACTATGACAAGCTGAAGCCTTACAGGGGCCGGCTACCTAACGCGGCCGCCAACTCCCTACCCATTCGCCCCAGCCCCCCCCCCCTACCTTGTTCCCCAGCCCTCCGATGAGGTGGAAAGCACCAACATTTCCCTCCAGACCGCGCCTCTGAGGACAGAGCCGCCTCTTAAGAGGGGGGACGTGTAGAAGGGCAACATAACCTGTTGTTTAAACGTGACCTTGCTATTCTTTTCCTTTTTTTGACTTACCTGTTTTTTAAACTAACATTTTTTAGTGACCGCGGTGGAAGAGTTGAGGAGGCCAGTCGAGGGACCGCCCATAAGGAGGAAGTTTGAAAGAAGCCAGAACTGGATTGATTACTACGAGTTGGCATTTTTTAATAAACATTCCCATCGCCAAGCTATTCTATCTGAGTATGCCAGTATAGGTCAGTATATTTTAAGGGTAATAGGCAATGACTTTGAAAACCCTATTGTAAACGGTACACGCAATGTATAACTTTAAATAAAAACTGTACTAAAATGTTGTGAGTAATATATACACTTAACACAATATTTACCATTGAAAATGCAAGACCGAAGCTCACACACATTCGGTTGTAGATGATATCGGTAAAATGCAATGACAGTCATCCGCATTAGCGGTAGGTACATGCAAGGCGTTGGTTTGGCACCACAGAGCTGTTCTGTCCAGACAAGCGGTATTGTCCAAGCAAATATACATCTAGTCTTTGCTTGAACGTCTCCGTGGTATCCGCCATTATTACGTCCTCAGAAAGCCCGTTCCAGGCACCGACGACTCGCTGTGAAAAACAGAATCTTCGAACGTCCAGGCGGCATCGGGATCCTCTAAGTTTTAGGGAGTTCCCACGCAGGTTTGTTGTTGTGGCCAGGGTGAAGAAATCGTTCAGGTGTAGGGCACAGTCCCGGTTCCTCAATATCCGATAGGCCTGTATGAGATCACCACGAACCTGCCTGTACTCAAGAGGAAAGAGTTTAAGTTCACTAAGTCGGCAGTTGTAAGGTCAAGTCCTGAGGCCTTTCACAACTTTTGTCGCTCGCCTCTGAACTCTTTCTAGCAACTTATAGTCTTTTTTTAGCCACGGGCGCCACGCTTGGATTCCATATTCCAGGTGCGAACGAATGAACGCTCCATATACTTTTCCAAATAACTCTTTGTCTTTGTCCACGAAAGTTCGTTTAATGGCAAAGAGAACACTGGTTACCGTTTTGGCCGCCCTAACGCACTGAGAGGAAGGCTTAAGAGTCGACAAAATGTTGATCCCAAGATCTTTTTGTTGGGTCACATTTGCAAGGCACCTTCCACCAAACAGGTAATGGTGATCCTCTGCGTCGGCTCTTCCAGCTGTTTTGAGTCGCAGCGTGACACACTTCTCGAGGTTAAACTTCAACTGCCATTTATCAGACCATTCGCCTAGGCGGTTCAGTCCTTCTTGTAGGGCCCGTTCATCATTTTCCCCGTTGATCGCTTGCCGTAGCTTGATGTCATCGGCAAACATGACTCCATTGCAGTCCAGTCCATTCATCAAGTCGTTGACATAAATTAAAAATAGTACTGGTCCGAGTACAGAGCCCTGGGGAACTGCACTCACAACTGGCACTGGCGTTGACTTCGCACTACCAATACACACAGATTGTGATCGACCAGTCAGAAAGTCCTTTACCCAATTTAATAGGTTTCCCCTTATCCCTGACTCTCGGACCTTGTAAAGTAACCGGTGGTGTGGAACACTATCAAAGGCTTTCTTGAAATCAATGTAAACGATATCGACTTTTGTTCCTGCGTCTAACGAGCGAGACCACTGTTCCGTTGAATAAAACTTATTAGTTAGACAGGAGTGATTTCGTCGAAGGCCATGTTGAGAACTAGCAATTAAATTATTTTGTTCAAGGAACTTCATTCTGGATTTTTTTGACTATTCTCTCCATGACTGTGCAACAAATACACGTTAGGCTCATCGGCCGATAGTTGTTTGTACTTGTTCTGGATCCACCCTTGTGAATGGGGTATATGTTCGCCACTTTCCAATCAGAGGGGAGAATGCCTCGGTCAAAGGACGACCTAAAGATGTGCAAAAGCGATTTGGCGAGTTCGCAAGCTAACTCCTTCAGAACTTTTGCCGGAATTTAGTCGGGACCCGGAGACTTACCCTCCTTAAGCGCTAGAAGTTCCTTCCTGACATTTTATTCTGTGAAGTCGATGTTTTCTATTATTCGTTGGTTGTCCCAGCAGGCAATCCAGCCTCGTCAAAGTCCGTTTCATCAGTGAAAACAGATACGAAAAACCGGCTTAGATGTTCTGCCTTAGCGTCATTTTCGATGATATCCTCATTATTTTCTCCTTTCATCACTAAGATCGTCTCCTTGTTCTTTAACCTACTGGTGATGTAACTGATGAGCACTTTTGGCTTATCGATGGCCCGTTCCATAACTCGCGTTTCATCCTTCTTCCGCGACCTGCGGATAGCCGATCTTACCTCGTTTCGCTTTCGACGAAACTGCTCGTAATGAGATGGTTGTTTTGTTGTTGCATACCTTTTCCATAGCTTGTTCTTCCGGTTTACTCCTTTCTTTATATCCCGCGTTATCCAGGCAGGACGAATATTCTTTTTGACTCTCTTTGTCGGACAGTTTCGATGCATGATGTCTGTTACAACTCCTTTGAGAGTGTTCCAATCAACGTCCGGATGTCCGGAAAAAACATCATTCCAGTCCACTGCCGATAATTCCCTTCTCATGGCGGCAAAATCGCCTCGCCGGAAATTCAACCGAGGCTCAGTCGTATTCACTTGTTGGCTGCATAGGCGGTATTCCCAAAACAGCATGACATGGTCACTCTTACCCAGCGGTGTTATGGACCTAAGTTCGCCAGGGCTAATTGGGTCTTTTGTAAGGACAAGGTCCAGACAATTTGCTCTTTGGTCCGCTCTGATCCTGGTTTGGAACGTGACGTTTTGTACCAGAAAGAGATAAGACGTTAGTTTCAAGAGCCTGGAATCAAAGGAATTTCGCGAACCATTTACTAATAAATTGTTCCAGTCGACCATGGGTGCGTTGAAGTCTCCGGTTATCAGTACTTCTTGGTTTTGTGACACCTCCTTAATTAATCTAAACATCGCCTCGTCAACCTCAGCAGTTTGATTGGGCGGCCTATATACGGTCAGGAAATTCAAATTAGGTGAGCCACGCATCCGCAGTTTTAAACAAATTGCTTCACAGTCGCGGGAATAATCGGTTTTGAGTTCCGACGCGATGATTCCTCTCTTGACGTAGACTGCTATTCTCCCTCCTTTTTTATGCAGTCTGTCCCGGCGATAAAGTCGGTAATCATCGAGTGTAATTTCGGCATCCAAGACTTCGGTCTGGAACCAAGTCTCTGTGATAGAAATGACTTCCGGCTGCTTATCCGTTATCCACACTTTCAGTTCATCTAGCTTTTGGAACAAACTGCTTGCACTTGAGGATGTTGTGCTCATTTCGCACTAACTTTCAGGACTCCAGTCAAGGAGACACCCGACCTGACAGGGACACTAAGGAAGCATATACGGACTGTCGCGTAGAGGAAAGGGGCAAGTCGTACCCTTGGGTAGCTCGAATACTACACTTATTGTAAAGGGGTTGGACTGCAGTCTGGCCTTTGAGGACTTTTGAATTCGCCACCACGACCAACCTCCGAGGTCAACCTTTAAAACTGCGCACTCAGCAGGCAAGGCTGGATGTGCGGAAGTTCTTCTCTGTTCGAGTGGCCAAACCATGGAATGCTCCCTCTGTAGATGTTGTGATGTCACCATCGATACAAAGTTTTAAAAACAACTGTGGTATATTTATGTTGCGTAATGGCCAAGAGCGATGAGAAATCGAGCTCGTTCCCTGGGACTCACTCCCGTTTCGGTATACCATTATGCGCTCATCTGAATTATTTTAGCCAAGATAATTTCCCTGTGCATCTTACCCAGTTTTGCCTTGTAAATAGGGTACTCAGAGGGTTATACATAGTTATCTCAAAAAAATGAACCAAAATGAACAAAGACTTAATGAAATTTTATAGGATACCCATATATTTACTTGATAACAATTAATAAAATGTACCGTATATCTGCATAGACATGTTCAGGGGGCGCAATGTACAAAATTCCAGAAAGCCAGCCCATGCTCTGTCATGTTGCAGAAGGTTCTAGAAGGCGCGGCGATAGTCCCTATAGGGGGCGAGCGCCAAATTTTCCGTATTTATACGACAGGTACATAGTCACACTTTTGCTTCTTATAAAAAGTTTACGTTTAATAAATTAATATAATTGCAAAATAATGGAAATGTTCACAGCTCAATTTTGTTTAACTTTTCGCCCTAAAACGATCCCCAACCAATCGCAATGGCGGACTCAATCTTGACGCTTGTGTAGCATACGTTCCAGATGGATCAGTAGGGGACGAAGCGATAGTGAATGAGGATAGCCTCCTCTTCTTTACAACCTGAGGATTAACTTGAGGATCTATTCAATTCAATTCAATTATTTTTATTAAAGACCCGTCAGGGTCCCATCAAAGCAAGTAAAAATAAATTTACATGCAAATTTTAGACGATGTAGGCAAAATCTGTACAAATTGCAATGCGTAGTTTTTGAGATTAGAAGTCCGTTAAGCAAAATGAAAATGAAAAAAAACTCCAAAGCAAAATTTAAAAATGATTGTAGTAATTTAACAGGAGAAAAAAAACCCTCAGAAATATAGCATCAGAAAAAGACAGGGATGACTGGCCTGCATGTGGCGGTACAAAATGGAATATAGTCCGACATCAACATGGCCGAAATAAATGTCAGCTGTATATGGAATTGTGTAACGGATTTCATAAAATGGTACGTAGGTGGGTCGGTCAGGACTGGCTGTATCGCCTTGAATAAGAAAAATAAGTGCCGAAATTTAAAACCAGTCTCAAGCCGATAGGAACACAGATGCGGTCGGTTTCATTCAACCGAGTCCATCCGAGCATGGGGGGAGATGCGACCAGACTACTAGTATATGGCGAATATAGAAGGCTTTGTCAAGACCGCCGATGGAGCGCATTCTGTAAGGGCACGATGACAACCAGTCTCGAGGCGATAGGAACCCAGATGCGGTCGGTTTCATTCAACCGAGTCCATCCGAACATGGGGGAAGGGAGATGCGACCAAACTACTAGTATATGGCGAATACAGAAGGTTTCGCCAAGAGCGTCGATGGCGCGCATTCTGTGAGGGCACGATGCATGAACTAAAAAATTGGAATAATTAACATTTCTGGTGAGGGATCTTAGGTAGCGAGACTACTCATAAAGAAAGGAAACGTGAACAGATATGGAAATTTAATAGCGGCATGCTAAATTCCCGGTGGCCCTTTCTCAGTGTCATAGAAAAAGTTGTCTGGGAAGGATGAGGAAAATAAAAGTTTAATCGAGTCAGTATTCAGATAAAGGCGTAGCCTTCTCTTAAAGGTGTGTAGATTTTCTGAAGATCTTATATTTATTGGAAGGTTATTCCAGAGGAAAGTATACCTGGAAGCGAAAAAAAGGGAGCGCTTAGAGGTGGAGGACGCTGGAAGAGGTATAATTAGAGACGAGATGCGAAGATTGTATGGGCGACTACTAGGGGTAATTGTTGAAATCCGAGGAAAATTTGAACTATGATTAATGCGAAAGAGGAGACAGAAGCCCGCTTCTAGTCTTCGAACCCATAACAATTTTAGGTTAATTAGCTGACATCTATCTGAGTAGGAGATATTGACATGTTCCCTATCTAAAAGTTTTTTATAAAAACGTCTTTAGACATTTTCAACTTTTAAACGACTGGCTTCATTCATCAAACCAAAGAATGGGCAACAATACTCGAGAATGGGAAGTACAAACATACGATAGGGCCTTAATTTAATTTCAGGAAGATAGAAATTGTAAGAAATAAAGCCACAAATCTGGGCAGCTTTGGCTGTAATTCTGTCAGCGTGCGGCGAGAGATCAAGATTACTAGTGTAGCTTAAACCTAAATCCTTGATGGTGGTACATTCAGTCATAGGTGTTCCTTGAAAGACCACAGGTTGGGGTAGCCTATCAGGTTCAAAACACATATAACGACATTTAGAACGAGAGAATTCCATTAGCCATTTTGAGCTCCAAGCTGAGAGAGCAAGCAAGTCAGCATGGATTTGCTCCAGGCAATGAAGGCTCGTAGATTTTTTGAAAGAATATACACATTTGAGATCATCGGCATAAATAAATGATTGAGAATGTTTAATTGCGGCTGAAATATCATTTATGTAAAGCAAGAACAAAAGAGGACCTAAAACGGTACCTTGTAGGACACCGCTCTCAATAGGACTTTCACTGGAAAGTGAAGATCCCACCAAAACCTTTTGTTTACGATTAGACATGTATGACCTGAGGAAGTCTATTATTGGACTGCGAATTCCCATAGCTCCCAATTTAATCAAGAGTCTTTTATGTGGCACTTTATCAAAGGCTTTACTAAGATCAAAATAAATAACGACAACAGATAGGTGATCATTACGAAGAGAGGTAAGTAGATCGAGAAACGACAGATGACATGTTTCACAAGAGCGATCTGGTAAAAAACCATGCTGGGAAGGGCTAATAACTTGATTGGCTATGCAAAATTCGGTAATTTTTATGGCGATAATTTTTTCAAAGATTTTGGCGAGAGAGGGTGTTTTATGGACACCTCGATAGTTCTGTACGTCAGAACGACAGCCAGACTTAAATACTGGAATAATAATAGAAGTTTTCCAATAGTCAGGGAAGAAGCCATTTACGAGAAATACTGAAAAGATTTTGCTAAGCAGAGGAGGAAAATCTCTTAGCTGTTTTATCAAAGAGTTTGGGATATTGTCCGTACCTACTGAGTGAGAGTTAGGAAGATGACTTTTCAGTTTTTGAATACATTCAGGAGATAAATTAACGAAGCTAAGAGAAGCATCAGACAATGAAGGAATTAAAGGGATCGGATCAGTTTCAATGGTGAAATGCTTGGCAAAGAACGAATTTAAAATTTCTGCTTTGCCTGACTCCTCTGTAATGAAGGCATCACTTGCACTAAGCAAGGGCGGAATGACTTGGTGGGACTTAGCAGATGATCTCTGACGGAAGATCTGAGCAACTGATTTAGAAGCATTCACGTCATTAATAGCTAAAGACTCTCTACGCCTATCTCGCTCGAGCCTCATTTTCGAAGCTAGTTCAAATATTTCAACGATTCTTAGATGAACTGATAATGAGCTCACAGAAGGATCTTTAAACTGCTTCCGTAACTTTTTAAGTCTGTTTTTAAGAAAGTGTGGGATAGCGGTGGAATTAGCACTCGGTTTGAACATCTTCCGAGGAATAAGGTCAAGAAGACCTTCTGTTACGCATTGTAATAAATTGTTGAAAAAATTTAGATCATTATTTGAAAAAATATTGTGCCAATCAAGAGTGCATGTAAAGTTATTTACTAAGTCCTTGTTAACATTAGCAAAGTCAAAAATACAACGTTGAACTGTTGGCTTTGCGGAAATGGCAACTGGAAGGCGACAATGAATCAATGCATGATCACTTACAAAGAGGTCATGATAAAAATCCATAGATAAAGGGAAGGTGCCATTAGTAAAAATTAAGTCTAAAACACTATCGTTTCTGGTCGAAGAGTGAACTAATTGAGTCAGGTTTGAAAAGTAAATTGTGTCAAGCAGCTTCTGGAATTTAGGAGGAGAAGTATGTGTGTGCCAGTCAATTTCTGGCAAATTAAAATCGCCCACGATTATCTTGGCATCGAAAGAAGTTTCTGCAATTTTTTCAAAGAGTTCACAAAGTTGGCTTTCATTTCCGGAGGAACAAGGAGGATTACATACACATCAGACTAAGGCTTTCCTATTTTGCGGAAGGATTACCGAAGCCAAACATAAATTTCCAGAGAAGGAGGAAATGTCCAAGTTATAAGGCGATTGTGCAAGTGATGCTCTTATGTAAAGAAGGCATCCACCGCCGCGTCTGTCGGCACGGTCCTGGCGGTATAAACTAAGGCTATCTATGTTAAGTGCCGAGTCTGAAATTAGAGAGTGGGCCCAAGATTCAGTAATGCACAATACGTCTGTGTCGAACTCAACACCTACACTTCTTGGGTGTGCCATCTTTCGCACGACAGATCTTGCGTTGAGAGAGACAATACTGAGCGTATTCCTAATATGTAGGTTTCGCTCATTGCTACTTATAAAAAAGGAAGAGCCAGGGGTGGAAAATTAAGCTGTTGGAACGGAGCAATTGGTGGAGGACAAAGTTGCTGCGGTCTAAAATTTATGGGGTAATTACTAGTTAGAGATGCAGCATTAGGCGGAAAAACATTTGAGGAGGACCCAGGAAGAGGAAAACTATTTTGTTGGGTTGGAAAAATAGGAGACAAGAAAATAGGATTTTGGGAATTGTTAGCATAATACGAGGGGTAGTTTATGTTAGGTGGCGGACGTAATGGTTTCGGGAAACAGTTAACATCAGGAAAGGGCTTTATTATTTGGGGTGTCAGGCTAGCAACGGGATTGGAGAATTTATCAGCAATGCAATATACTTGCATTTTGCAGTCTGATGTGTAAGAGGGCTTCACAACTGTGGCGTTAAGTTGAGAATTCAGGATAGGAACAGGTAAAGACCTCCCTGAACTCTCATCTAGCTTATCAGACCTAACTGCAAGGTCAGACCTGAGTGGCCAGGCGTGGGAACGGGGTGGATTTGATGTAAGTTTATTAACCAAATCACTATTCTGAGTGCTGGGAGCCGGTTGTGCTTCAAGGACTAGCTCATCTTTACTGCTAAGATCAAGCTCCCTTATAAATTTGGGAGCCGCAGTTGAACAATCCTTGCTCCGTGGGGGAGTTTTAAAGAGGCTAGTTTTAACCGTCTCTGTGATAATGTGATCAGTCGAAGAGCTAGATGGAACTGGGGCCGCTGTAGATAGTGGGCGGATTTGGTCGACGCCAGATGGAGAAACTGCTTTAGAGGAAAAAGGCATTTGGGTAGAATTCGGGGGCGGCTTTAAGTTTGGTAATGGGGGAGAAATTTTTCGTTGCAGTGGAGTCTGGTCTCGACTAATAAAAAGTTTATTTGCCCTGAAATATTGAGTTGATCGCTCCAAATGGGAGAAAATAAAATCCACTTCTATCGATGAAAAGAGTTTGACAAGAATGGGTGGATTCTTGCTCCTAGATGAAAGCCTTTTGGCTTCCGCGACCCTAAAGTTGAAGCCGCATGAAAAAAGGAATTGAACGGCGACATCAATTGGCTGTCTACTCTTGGGAACGTTTTTTAATATAAAGTTGAAACTTCGTTTGTGCCTGTCTTCAGTCTCAGTCGCAACTAGGTTAATGAGATGCATGAGCTTCTCACACTGCTGAGACGTAAGCGTTGGCAAATTTCCGTCAAGAAGGGCACCAAGGACAGAAAAAATTGATCCGCAACGAGACATAAAGTTTTTAAAATCATCAAGCGCCCCTAAATCAATTTTTTTTCATATGAACACTGGGTTTCAGAGGAAGTTTAGTTTCCTTCAGATTTCGACGAAGGGTTGCTTGAGGTTTCATGCCGAAAACGCACTACAAGACTTATGTCCAAATATTTATATGAATAATAACTGCCGAAACTTCGAGGATATATGGATGAGGTTATGTATGATGAAACGATTTATGAAAGCTGCAAATATTGGTGGATCAGACAGCACAATTTATACTAAGCAAGTTTTACTCAATACCAGAATGTAAACTAGAAAAAAAACGGGCAAATGACAATTTCGTAGGTGGTAAAACAGAACTATGAATAAATCTGAATTGGATAATGAGGCTATGTAGGATAAGATAGATAACAGTATAATTCTCAATAAACTGACGATGAAAGCCGTCAGTGGAGACAGTTTATCGTTTAACATATAATGTTAGTCTATATTTTTACGAGGAAAACCTTTTGTTTATGCAGGTAAGACTTGATAGGATTGAGGCTATGTTGGGTGAAAAACTGCGACAATAGATTTCCGCTTTATGACAAATCGCAGAAACACGACAGGAAGCGAAGAAGACTTATGACAAAAAATAGAAAATTTCGTCAGGTCTACACTGGAAAACTGTGCAAGGGACTAAGAAATTGAATCCAAAAATATAACTTTCACTTATCTTTTCAAAAATCTGAACATGGGACGTCCAACATTCTTCACAGGCAGACTCAAGCACATCAGAGTTGGGCGCTAGGAGGTCGAAAGAGTGTAGTTAGGCGCCGAAGATAAAGTTTATTGTAACAGAGTATATACACGTGTGTAACGTCAGTAGAAAACGAATA
Organism: Spirometra erinaceieuropaei; assembly: GCA_902702965.1. Taxonomy (NCBI): domain Eukaryota; kingdom Metazoa; phylum Platyhelminthes; class Cestoda; order Diphyllobothriidea; family Diphyllobothriidae; genus Spirometra; species Spirometra erinaceieuropaei. The sequence continues at coordinate 330,956 of CACRXP010000333.1, read as the reverse complement.
ACGAATTGAACATAGGAACCAACAAGGTAGATGACGTCAAGAAAATATGTACATATATCAGGATAGAGGGTTAACCCGGAAATAGACAAAGGGCGCAAAACAAAATGTAACAATGATCAACAAAAGAACAAACATGTAACAAACAAGGGTGGTACTTATCGGGTACACAGTTCAGTGGCTTTGTTCGTGCCCATGTGGTGAGATTGGTCCGGGGATCTCTACAAGATGAGTATTCACTTGATTATTAAAACAAGGTCAGGTGCCTATGCTCTATTTAAGCTGTACACTTGAAGAGGCTATAAACACGACGAAAACCAGTCTCCGGCTACTCCATGACAGGCCGCCGCTCTTCGGACGTGGGACCTCTGTCTCCGTCTTCACCGAATCGCAGTGCTCTCCGCCAACTGCCCGTGGACAACCATCTTGCCCTAGCTTGTTTTTGTAATTATGTTCCCACTTAATTTTTCCATGTACATAGGTGCTTCAGTATAGTAAGTACCAGCGACTGTCTTGTCCTGTCGTGCCTCGTTGATTTCGCACTACTTATCCCTCCTTTTACATACTGAATCATATTAAACAATTGATCCAAAGTACTGACGTCATTGAAGCCCATGCCTATCCACCGAAGAAGTGAGACGTGTCCTCAGTTAAATTAAACTGGCCGAGTCCCCTGGACCCGACGAAATTCGTGGACTGATGCTTAAGGAACTATCAAGGGAGCTGCAACGTCGTGTAACAGAGCTGGTGAATGGTTTAAGAAACCAATCTTACAAAGAAAGACCGGATTGCCTTAATTTATTCCCTCTGTGTCAAAGGCAGCGACGAGGCGATCTTATCCTGGTTTATAGGATAATACATGGCCTTGAGCATGACTCTGCTTCGGAGAAATGTTTCAGTGACACCTTTCACCCAGTCTTCGTGATCATTCGATGAAGTTACGGGCAAAAATGTCCGGAATCAGTCTTCGTTCTGAATTTTTCACACAAAGTGTAGTGGAGGAATGGAACTATATCCCTTAATAAGTCGTGGAGGTGGCGTCCCTGCAGCTCTTCGAGAACCGCATGGATGATTATTTGCGTTCCCTGTTTTCCCTCGAAATTCTAAACCTGATCTAAATACTCCGCGGTCGCAGGGATTTTTTCCTTGAATCAATGCTACTCAAGTAAATCAAGTACTGCTTTGTTTATGAGGATTTTCATCGTTCTTGTACAGTTGTACGTTGCGTGTTTACATGTAATCGACAGGAAATTCAGAGGTCTTGCCTATTATCCTTTCCAAATAAAGTGAAACTAAACTGAACTGGACATATGCGTTTATGACTGGCTGGGTTGCAATGATTTGGGCAATCTAAAAGAAGGCAGCGGACCTTTAAATGGGACAAAGGTCCCTTTCGTGTGAGACAAAGACGGATTCAGTCTCAGATCATGTCGTTCTTGCGTAATTTCTCTGCTTATTCAACTGGAAAACACGGACGACTAAGTCGATTTGAGAGTTTTATTTAACGCCAGTTTACAGGCATTATCAAGGGAAGCGTTAAACACAAATCCGGCCAGCAGTGAAAAAATCTCCCGAGGTAAAGGAATAAAAATATAGTTGATGGTGGTTTCTATAATTTGGAGGGTTCAGGAGAAAAAAACTGCTGGCGGCATACATTCGATCGTCAAGAAGGGTGAGGGGAAGGGGGGGTTGCACGGTATCGGAGATTGGAGAAGCTATTCGTCTAAGTGATTTAGACGGAATCGCTGACACTATATGAGGGTTGTCAGGAGTAAAAAGCGGAAACTGTAGCCACTGCTATTTGAGAGTCAGACCAAGACCTGAGGAGAGGGCTTAAGTTGGGAGGAAAAATAGAAGTGCGGGAGATAATTGAATCGGAGTTCCAGTGCTAGGAGAAACTGACCGCAGGGTTAGCATCATGGCCCGACTGGTGAGTCTTTGACTGGAAAGTCAAGAACTGGTTTATAAAGAGAGACCTAATTCCCTGTTTATTTTACGGAGAGTCGCCAGAAAAAAATTTGTCTTCCTAGATAATTTGATATACGTCCACCATGTGAAAATGTCGAATCAATCTCGACTACCGCAAAGAGCTTAGTTTAAGTCATTTTATTAAGGGAATGAGACTTTCGCCCTTGAGCTCCCTATTCATATCGATAGAGAGAAATAAAGTCATTAATTACAACAGCAAATGCAGAAAGTTCAAAAGTTAGCGGTAAGTGTGAGCAAGGCGCAAACTGCCGCCGCTAAAGCAATCCTGATTAGATGTGCAAAAGTTTCTCAACAAATGAGGATCTAGTCTACACTCAAAGGATTGGACACTTTCGGAAAGAACTACCGCATCAGGGAGTCCGTTCCATGACCCGATGACTCTGTGAGAGAAGGCGTTCCGTCGGACGTCCGAATGAGCCAGCTTCCTCAGCAGTTTGAAGGGATGACCACGCAGGCGGTCAGTCCCGGCCAATTCGAAGAATTCATCAAAGTCTAGGGAACACTCACGACCTCTGACAATCCTGTAGGTTTGAAAGAGATCGCCGCGTAGTTGCCTGTAATTTAGAGGAAACATATTTAGTTCGGTCAGTCTGGTTTCGTAAGGCAGATGATTAAGATTCTTGACCATCTTCGCAGCCATCGCCTGTACTCTTTCCAGTCGTTGATAATCTTTCTTCAACCACCTTCGCCAGGCCTGGACTGCATACTCTAAGTGAGACCGGACGAATGCCCCAAAGGTTTTTCCGAAAAACTCTTTATCAATCTGCACAAATCCTCGCCCCAGCGCAAATAACACCCTTATCGCACTTTTGGCTGCCCTCTGACACTGTGATGATGGTTTCAGCGAGGAGGTCATTAGGACGCCCAGGTCTTTCTGTTCCACAATATTTGAAAGGGACGGACCACCAAGGACGTATTGAAAGGAATCGTCCTCCTTACTGGTCTTTTTGGTGCGGAGTCTCAGGACCACACATTTGTCCACATTAAAATTAAGGAGCCAGCGAGCTGACCAACTGTTCAGGCGGTTAAGACTGCCTTGAAGCGCGTGTCTGTCTGCGTCAGATCTGATAGATCCTCGTCGAATTCACTCGAGCAAATGAAGTAAGCAGGAACATCAGTTGGCTGTCCGGATCTGGGAACACTTTTTAAAAGAAAGCTATTTTGCCTTTTCTATCTATGAAATGTTTCATTGGCAACCAATGTAATGGATGATAAATTAAAAGCAGCGCTAGAGTTCCACGCCCAAATTTTCACATTTTTGTGGACCTCTTCGAATTATTCCGGCCGAAATGATTCCCCGTATGCTGCACCTAGTTTTACATTTAAAAAGGACACTCATGATTATTTTTCAGTTCAGTTCAGTTCAGTTTATTGAGGGGAATAGGCGTGAGCCTTTGAGTACCCTATTTGCAACGTAAAAAATGTGTGGTGTACAGATAGATGTTCTGGGCTGAAATAGTTCGAACACGCCCATAATGGTGGGACAAAATGAGAAGGAGTTACAGGGGGTGAGGTCGAATTCTCATCGCTCTTGGCCATTTCGGAACATAAATATGTCCAGATTCTTCTTAAAACTTTGTATAGATGGTGACATCACAACATCTGCGGGAAGCTCATTCCATGGTTTGACCACCCAAACCGCGAAGGAGAACTTCCGCACATCCAGCCGTGCCTGCTGAGTGCGCAGTTTTAACGGGTGACCTCGGAGGTTGGTCGTGGTAGCAAATTTAAAAAAGGCCAGACTGCAATCCAACGCCTTTATAATGCGGAAGGCTTGCAAGAGATCTCTGCGAAGTTGCCTGTAACTCAAAGGAAAGAGGTTCAGATTTACTAGGCGGGTTGCATAAGGAAAGGAACTTTGACCCCTAACCGTCTTCGTGGCTCTCCTCTGGACTCTTTTGAGGCAGTTTTGATCCTCAACACCCCACGGTCCCAGTACTGAACCCTGGGGGCCACCACTATCGACCGTAGCCGGATCTGATTTTCCCCGATCGATGCAGACAACCTGGTGTCGACCCACAAGGAAGTTTTCGATCCCTTTACGGAAGTTGCCACCGATCCCTATTTTTTTCAGCTTATGTAAGAGCCTTTGGTGTGGCACAGTGTCGAACGCCTTCTGGAAGTCGATGAAGGCTATGTGGACCGCGTGCCTTTCGTCGAGAGCTCGGGTCCAGCTCTGGAGAGATTGCAGCAAGTTTGTCGTGCAGGATCTTCCTTTCCGGAACCCATGTTGGCAGTTCGATAGCAGGCCGTGAACTTCCAGGAATTGCATCACTACACTCTTTATGAACCTTTCCATAACTTTGCAGAGAATGCGTGTCAAGCTTATGGGCTTGTAGTTTGTCGTCGCTGCCCTGTTACCTCCTTTGTGTAGCGGAGTAATATGCGCCAGCTTCCAATCGATAGGAAGTGTTCCAGTGTCAAATGACGTTTGATAGAGCATCGACAAAGGCACAGAAAGCTCACTGGCAAGTTCCTTGAGAAGGTTGGATGGAATCTCGTCTGGTCCTGGCGACTTCGATTCGTTCAATGCCTCTAATTCTCTTCGGACAATGCCTTCTGAGAAGAGTATATCACTGACGCTTGGAGTCGGCAGTTCTTCTGTGGAGGGAGGAAGGAACCTTGCCTCGTTTGTGTAGACTGATTGGAAAATCCGTGAAAAATACGCAGCTTTATCCCTTCTATCAGCGATGTCAACGCCATCAGTAGTCTTTATCAAGGGGATTTGGCGCCTGTTCCTTGTACTTTGTCGGAGGTAGCTGTAGAGCAATTTTGGGTTCTGCGTTGCTTTTTGTAGCAAGTTCTTCTCGAATTCCCGCCGCGTCTTCATTATCAGCTTCCTCAGTTTCTTCCTCTGTGTCTTGTAGGTGTTGAAGCATTCAGCTTGTCTAGTGACGCAGTATTTTCTCCACAATTTGTGCTTCCTGCTGATTTCTTTCTTGAGGTTGCTATTTAGCCACCCAGGGCGTTTGTTCAGTCTTACACTAGTCAGTGGGCAGTGGTTGTTGATGAGCTGCAGAAGGACATTCTTGAACAGCTCCCAATCATCGTTGGCACTTTCCGTAAACAATGAGCCCCCGTCAAGACCGGATAAGTCTGCCCTCATCTGATTGAAGTCGCCCCGCCAAACATTACGTCTTTTGTGGTCTGGAGTATGTGAAATTGAGTGAACTGAACATTATTTACGGGTTCTGTCGGACCCTCGCTTATGCGAGTTTTAGGTTTCTACATGCTCTCGTACTTTCTTAAAAAAGAAGCAATTTTAGTATTAAATTATCAGTGCACAAGTTTATTAAGAGTACTTTCTTTTAATTGACACGACTTGCCGCATTTGACCTGTGCGCCATTTCCGAAATTTCAATACCTAAAGATGTCTGGCAGGGGCAAGGGAGGAAAGACGTCTTCGAAAAACCGCAAGTCCAGGTCTGCCAGGGCAGGCTTGCAGTTCCCCGTTGGTCGTGTTTACCGACTTCTACGTTCTGGAAACTATGCGGAAAGAGTCGGTGCGGGTGCTCCTGTCTACCTTGCAGCCGTTTTGGAGTATCTCACCGCCGAGGTACTGGAGTTGGCAGGTAATGCTGCCCGTGATAACAAAAAGACCCGCATTATCCCACGGCACCTGCAGCTGGCTATAAGGAATGACGAGGAACTTAATAAACTTCTCGGAACCGTGACCGTTGCTCAGGGCGGTGTTTTACCAAATATCCAGAGCGCCTTATTACCAAAGAAGAGCGGAACCATCGCAGCAAAGAAGACGCAATCCCAAGAGTACTAGATTTTTATGACCCATTTTTATACATTTGCTGTCTAATGAAGATGTGTTTTCTACTTGTGTCTTTATTGGCTTCGGCACATGTGCCGGACTGGTGCACCAGCCCGATGCGGTGGACCCTCTCTGCCAGGACCCAATCAACAAATGGTATGGCATTTGATCTTCTCAAGTTCTCAGTTCTACACGGCGTCGAATAGTACTACGCGTGCTTAGTCCTTCGCCTTTAGCATGCTAGGCGAATACCCCCACTGCTTACTTACCGGTTTGCTGCTGGAGTATTCGTCCGGTGCGTCGTCAATGTTATTCGGCCGTAGATTTTGGCAAGGTTACTAGGGGTTCAGTATCACTGACTTCAGCCAACACGTAGTCCTCGATTTAATGCTTGCCTGGCGAATCGTGTACGTCTCGTTATTGCGGTCCTCTGGATAATTAGCGGTGAATAGCTTGGTGGCAAAGGGCCCTTCCGGTGATTTTGTTGTGATTGACCCCTTTAGTGTTATTTTGTCTGAGCGGGTCCCGTACAGATTTTATAAACCTGGTCTTTCGGGGCTTTGGGCGTCTGCTAGAGCGCCTCTTCCGTCCAGTTTTCGGGGTTTCAGTGTTGACCAGCGTTTCTGTACCTAATTTAGTAAAGGCGAAGCTACATTGATCCTACTCTGTCGGCTGAAGCGTGATGTGTGTTGGGTGTGTCCGCCCGACATCTAGGTTTCACGGCCCCTCCCCCGCGGTAGGGACTCCACGAGTGTCACTCCCGTCCGGCGTGCATCACAGGTTCGGAAAGTTGCTTGTGCCGTACTCGAAGTCGATCGTAGCCTTTGTCTGTACCCCCAGGATAGGGACTGGTTTACAGCCGATACTCACCTTTGTCTTTGCGGGCCTGGGAATTATGTCGCGCGTCAATGAGTTGAGGGATTGTGGTCGAATGTCCCACCGACCTTTTTCGGAGAGGGACAGCAATGTAGCTTGTGAAGGCGCGGGCACGGTCACCGTGACAAGAGTGCCGGATTCACACTCGAATCCACCAGGTGGACGCATTGCTGCTCGACAGCACGCCGGCCAGACGGCCTGTGCGTTGCGGGCATGCGTGTCCTTGTTCATGGGGATTACGGAGATGAACCCAGAGGCCTTGTGTCCGAGTGCGCGTGTACTGCCCCGCTTGAGACGGGTGCGGCTGGGGTTCTGCTAGTAAACATGTTGCGCCAGCCCGAGACAGTACTCAACAGGACTTCTAATAGCTTATGATCATGTCTGATCAAGCCGGTCCCGACACGTGATGGTCTGCGACAGTGGCCGGGGGAAACTCGACCCACTATCCCCTCCGACGTAGGAGACAGGTCGGGGAATGTCCGAAAGCCGCTCCCATGCAATAAATTTTGACCTAGGTCTTGCGTTGGCCGCCTCGGTGTGGGTAACGGCGCTGGGTCGAGGGTCGTAACAATGAGCTCTAGGCGGGCGGCCTAGGTCTTGTCCAAACCACCTCAGTCGTCTTGGGTGACCTGACGTACCCTCGTGATGTCGCAGCGAGTGCTAACTGCCTAATCTGAGGCGAAGTCGACGTACTTCACCCGAAGGATGGTCCTCAGACAGCGGCGGCAAAGCGCCTCCAGTTTTCGCCCATCTACGCGAGCAGCCTAGTATTCACAACCGCAAAGGAGCGTCCCGACGGATTCCTGTCACACTCGGATCTTCGTGGTGACGGGGATGTTGCGTCGGGTCTGTAGACACTTTCGAAGGATTTGGAAGATCTTTGTGAAAAGCATCGGTTCACGATGCTATGTCGCACATACTCTGTTTATGCCGGAGTGTCCTCGCTGCAAGATATTTGGAATAATTTCTCTAATGGTTCAAATGATGTTTTATCGAGAGCCGTAGAAGAATAGTTATGTACGTACCGACCTGGGTCTTTGGAAGCCCTGCTTGTGGTTTCATTTCGTACATCTGTTGCAGTAATGAATATCTCTCAATGGGTACTTACGTTTTAATACCAAGCTTGTGGAGGCGAAAGTGCTGGCCAAGTTCATTGGGGACTGTATTGAGAGGACTGAATATCCAAGTCACTAGTGGAGAGCGCTGCGACGAAGTCGTACATTTACTACCACAATAAAGATGGAAGAGCTAGAACGTCACGTTTGTCAACGCTCAGCCGTTCTTGACATCCTGACTAGGATTTATTAACTATACGGAGTCTATAGGAAGAGGACGAAGAGGCAGAGAGGTCTTCACTCCCGCGACGGATGCACGAAATTAAATCACAACCAGGACTTCCAAAAGACCCCGATCGGCTCCTACATCGTTTCTTCAAGCCAATAATCCCAAGGGGTCTGCTCATGACTAGGCATGCAGGCCGAAGTACTTCGGTCTCCTTTGGGTACATGGACAGGCCGACCGATTGGGCGACTTCATTCGCTCGCGACCCATACTATAGGTCGCCAATGCTTGAGGCTGGTGGGGTGCTGCCATCAGCGTAGTTCGATTCAGTCACCCGGATGCGATTCTGCACCATCAAACCCATGCACGAACCTTCCGAGAATCCAGCCATTAGCGTAATTAAACAGATTGAGCGATAGGTTGTGATCTTGTCGAGCGCCAGATCGAACACCGTTGCGCGTCAGAACTCGCACAGTGGTGGAACAATGGTACCCCCTAGTCATGATTTGTGCTAGCACATTTGGTTTCATTATTCCCTAGGGGGACTTACCTGCACAGGGTACCGCGACGTGGTTTTGCGACGGGGACGTTCGGATTTAAATGGCTGGGAAAGTAGGTCACATGCGTTACCCAGCCGGCAAGTGGTGGCACGGCTCCCCGGACGTGGAGTTGGGAAGAAGACGACTGACCTCGTGAACACGCTGATTGGATCGTATGCGACTAATCAGAATTTTTGCGGATGACACCGCTGGCCGAACACTGCGTGGACCGGCAGTTGTGCCACTGTCTGCCGTCCTGGGCGTGGGCCACTTCATCATTGGCAGTGGGGGCTCCGCTGTCGCGATAAACAACAAAATTCTTAGTCGGGTTAGGAGAATTACAATGGCCGACAGACAACGTTATGTCGGACCGGCACAGTCTCTCAAGTGTGGGCAGATAACGAAGGCGATTGTAAGTAGGCATTTAGTGGGCGGTATGCATGACATTGTGCTGCCGGTCTAAATGGCGGCTAAAATCGGTACAGTTCGACTACAGATCGATCGACGTCGGCCTTGAGAGTGAGGCGGAGGACAATACCGCCAGCTGAAGGTTGCTGGGTGAAGTCCAATTAAGCAGTAAAGGTCTCCGTCAATTGCTAAGGCGTTCTCTGACGAATCCGTTTGTCCGGGTGTGTTATGCCGCAGTCCCAATGCGCTTGATGCAGCGAGAGGGCAAGTGAGATGAAGGGAAGAGCCGGCTCACATTAGGAGCTGTTTGCTGTCTCAAAGCCTCTGGATTTCGACACCCGACTCACCAGAAGAATGTTAGCCTCAGTCTTGTCGTCGATGTCGGCCACAGGCACAGCAACGGACCATCGAGTGGGTCAACAGATTTGTACACCCATTAGGAGGAGGGGACGATCTAGCAGACCTAGTTTTATGTGGCTGATTGGTGACCCGGGGTGGTGTGCTGATGGAATTTAGCGTGCTGGCGAGGAATACCGATATTTGCCCGACACTGGACATTCCAATTTTGGTTTGGCCGAACGAATCAGGCAGTAAATGTGCTGTCTCATCAAATGCTGACCGATATTCTGGAATGCGTCTTCTATTCGAAAAGAGTACTAAGGTAAGGTTGTAGGATTAATTATTGTGTGGCATAATAACAAGGAATTTCCGTCATGCCAGGATGCCGGCTTTCGAATGAACATCTTATCGATCGCCCGCATGGATTATATTCCATGAAGAGCGACTATTCAAGTAGCCTGAATTGTTCCTTTTTGTTTTCGACGTCCTCATAAATGCAAATATATTTTATAGAAGACGTGCACAAAATATTCTTTCTCTTATCCTTTTGACAAGAAATCACGTCTTCTCCAAATTTTATATCATATTCCGTATTTAAAGAAGTTTCTAACAATGCAATATTCTAAGACCGTGAAATGTCCATTCGTTCAGCTTCGCATCAGCAAATTTACTAACGCTGCTTATAAAGTGGACAACGTGGTCCGCATGCATTACGAAATTTTATGAGCCCTATATGTCCTATTTATGATAGCACATATAAATGTGTGATTTTCCTTGCATGAAAAGTATGCAGCTTGTAGTTCGGAGACCTTGAATACAAGCGTAACGGGGGGCCGGGTTCAAAAGTACTCTAGAATTGAGAAGGCTTTTTAAAAGCGAATGATGCTCTTTCTTCGAGTATAAAATTAAGATAAGACGTAGTTTGCTACCAATGAGTAAAAGAAGGAATATTTTGTGCATGTTTTCTATCAAATATATTTGAACTTATAAGGGTGTCGAACATCAATTATGGAAAAAATCATGCTACTTAAGTAGTTATTTTTACTGAGTATAGCCTATGCAAACCGTCGATAAGAAGCTCTTCCGAAAGGCGGCATCCCGACCTGGCTGAAGTATTTTAACATGCGACATGAGAATTGATATTACAATCACGGTAAAGCAAGCTTTTGGGATTGAAAACGCGTTTCCGAATCTCAGTCAGCATTTCATGCGAGTCTGGGTGCTCATTCTGGGGGAGGGAAGTGCGTGAAGGCAACTGATTAGACGTTCATAGGGCAAGGCAAGTACGGTCATTAAAGTCGGATATTAAGATAAAATAATTGGCGGAAACAGCTTTTGCGGCCCTGACGCCTCAGCTTTTCATCTAATCGGTCACACTTGACTCTTCAGTATGATTGGGTATACCTTACAGGATGCCTACGAGCCCACCTCAATTCTACTTCGTACATACTTGCAGCGAAGCATGCCTGAACGTTTAACGAAGGAAAAAGGGACCTGAGCCTTCTAGTTATTGACTTACGCATAATCAAAAACCTTCAGAGTTATCGGTCTTCTGCATTTAAACCATACCGTCAGGAATCCTAGCATTCTTGGAGACCTGTTTTTTCCCCTTGAGCAATCTGTCTGTACAACAGGCCAACATAACTGTGCATAATTACGTCCCTCGGCTCCAAATACTACTGATTTCCATAAACCTTAGCCTATATCACCACTACCCAGAAGCGCTCTTTCAATGTAAACAATTTCCGTGCGGTTTAATCTCCAGTCCGCATATTTGAGTGGGTTCGGGGCATCAGAGGCTGTTGATAGGGTCCGGCTGGCGGGATATGCACTCAGCTATTGCAGCACTCCCACCGATACCGTAAACAATCTGGAAAAGTAGATATAAGGCCAGAAACGCATCCTCATGGCAGTTCCTGCCAACGACCTTTTCTGTCCGACTATGCGATGCCGAATGGAGCGTCGCATGGAGGCTGAAGTGGTTGATAGATCTGGCCGCAGCAAAGGAAGACGTGAGTGCAAGTCACCAAGTCCTCCTTAAGATAGGATTCTGAACCAATCAGCGTAGCGGAAGCTGGTACAGGGTTCGCAAGAATTGGTGGAGGCGGTGAGGACAACCGATGAGACTGTCGTCAGAGTCTGGCTTCAACTGTACATTAGTTCAGCTGCTGAGTGGTCGAAGTCAGTCATGAGGGCTTAGCGAATACATTTGGCGGCTCAGACGCCCACCGGGTCTATGGCTTGGTGTTTTTGTGAACGCCGGGTCAGGTGAATCGGTTGGAGACCATCCTGTCTGCTGTCCAACCACCTTGGAGAAGAAGAAGACAGTGCAGTGGTGGAAGATGGCCAGAAGTAGAGCAGGAGGCAATGGGGATGTCACACAGGGAAAAGCCGTCCTCCCCATCGGTTTATTCAACACTTTTCTTGAATGTCGAGACTGACCTCCTGGAGGGGGTGTTTAATTTTGGCTATTGGTCTACTGGGCATAGCAGCAGTCAACTCCTCCCGCCCTCTATCGATGCGGTGGATGTATAAATGACTAATCCCCGAGGTTTGAACTAGTCGCAATGAGACCCGAGGGAAAAGGTCGGAGTCCTGTGAATCGCACAGATAGTGAAATCACGACTCGGAAAGAGGGTGAGAGTGTTCTCCATCAGGGTAGATGACGATTAACTCTTAGCTAAGTAGCTTTTACGCTACCCGGCGGATAGTTCCCTTGAGCAGAAGGCGACAGGCTGTACTAAGTCCGCCAGTATTTACTGAAGAACCATACCAACAGAATATTAAAAAAGGACGACAGATACGTCGAAAGCAGATTCACTCAAGGTCGTGATTCCAACCAAGGTATCCTCCCCCTTATCAAAGGCAGCAAAGACATCTAGAAGAGGCTTAAACGAGCAGTTGAGACGTGCGAGGAGGCTTGTGAGGGGCGACATTTTACCAACACAGATAGATAGTAACTAATCGTAGAAGGTGACCATCCTTGGCGTTCGAAAGTTCCAGATAGCCGCAACACTGGAAGGATAGGAGTAGACGTCTGCAGAATCGGCCAGGGCGCCCAGAACCTATATTAGGGGAGCGCCTAGGGGTCTTTTACTAGGGTTGCTTTCAGCAACTGAGGACGGCCGCATTCCAAAGCCAGTCCCCCTTTGTGTTCTCCGAAATTGCTGCCAGCCACAAAAAAGTCTCCGATGTAGGCGTAGACGATGGGAGGAACATCTTAAAAGTCTGGGTGAGGCGACACAGGCCACTGGGCCTGCGCACGAACGCAAATAGGCCCAAGGGGATGCTGGCAGCCGCCTGCGTATCTTCCTTGTTAGCGAAGAGAAGGAACTAGCGACGAGGAAGAGTCAGCATTCCGGAAAGGTCTATGAAACCACCGGCCGGTATCCAACCTGCGCAGGCAGATCGTAGGCACGATGCCCGAATAAGGCTAGATAAGCAGTCGGACGTCATTTGCATGTTCCCTGTGGTGATTGTCACCGAGACTACAACGGTAAACCTGGGCAAGAGCCAGAGACTAGACTGTACGAATGCAAAATGGTCGCTTCAAATCACAATATCCTCAGAGGGGGTTCCGGATCAACAGCTACCCGCACAACATCTTCAACCGGAGCATGCAAAGGTTAGGAGAGAGAGAACAAGAGTCACGGTCGCTCCTATGCGTCGAAAGCGTAGTTAAGCCGTCGGGCGTTTTTAGACGTTGTTAGCATTTGGGGTTGTAAGCAGCTCCCCGGAAGCGATCAAGCACAAGTAGCGACCCGCTGTCACAGTAAGAAACGCGTGGATTTGGCATAGCGGCGGGCAATGAAACTACGCGGGAGTAAAAGGAGGATTGTTTGGTACGCGGATTGTAGAACATGCAGCATTAATGCCAACTCTCAAGCTTACTCGGCGGGACATAGCCACAACTACGGCAGCCCACAGCTCGCAGTAAAGCTTGCCTGGCTATTCCATAAACTGCGAATACACGGATACGTCCCACAAGGCTAAAATGCAACCGCAATGCACATCAACAAACGCTATGGGAACAGGCAACTATGTGGTAGCCACAGCGGAATCTCCCTTCTCAACATTGTGGGAATAATTTTCGCCCTTGTTCAACTCAGTCGCTTGGACGTGCGTTTGCAGCAGGTAGCGCTGTGTGGATTCTGAAAACACGGCGGTACGACAGACATGATCTATGGGACACGTTAACTGCAAGAATAGTGCTAGAAAATGAGGACCAACCTCCACGCCACTCTCGTTCATCTGATGAAGGCCCCAGATACATTGAATCGCAGTGGATCCTGAAAAATCATGCAGAAATGTGGAAGTCCTAAGAGGGTTGTCCAAATGGTGAGGCGACTTCACGACGGAACGATGGTTCGCATCACGGACAGCTGAGTAGTATCTGAAGCACTCTCAGTGAAAAACGGGATGAGGCAGGGTTAAGTACTTGCCTCCACCCTAGTCACTCTCATGTCCCCCACAATGCCGATGGACGCCTACCGTAGGGAGCGAACGGAGATCGACAGCAACTACCGAAAACTATGGAAAGCTGTTCAACATCCGTCGTCCGAAGTAATTTTGGTAAGATGTGGTTAAGTAGTCCAACCTGACGGACACAATGCTGTTGGGGTCATGGTTAGGGCAACTGTTTCTCAAGCACTCGAAATACAACCGCGCATTCCCAATAGCATTTCTTTTGCATACAACAGATTGGCCTCGTCACCTGTGCTTTCCCGGCCCCACCTGTAAAAATTCCCTATTACTACCGGTCCCGTATTGCAGGTGGCTGGAGTTCGTTTACTTCAGATGGGGCTACATAACCACATCTAGCCATCTGTTTAAGGCTATCCAGGGACAGCGTTCACGACTTATTGCTTGCGGGTGGATGCGCGCGTAACACCACAACGGAAGAGGACATGCAGCGGATTGTGGATCACTTCACCTTCGGCTGCTCCAACCTCGGCCTGACTATCAGCACCGAGAAGACGGTGTCCCTGCAACAACCGGCGTCAAATGTCGACTACACCGAAGCCCGCATCAGTTGAACTCACCTCACAGCAGTGGAGAAATTCGCGTACCTGGGAAGCACGATTTTAAGAAAAACGAAGATTGACGACGAAATTACAAGTAAAATTTTCAAAGCCAGAAAAGCTTACGGACAGGTAAAGCACCACGCCTGGAACCGTTGCGGCATACTTGTCAACAGAAACTGGGGATGCTTTCGCACTAGACGCAGACGTGGACTGTCTATTAAGATCATGCAAAAGGATTCAAGCATTTTCCACTTCGAGGAGGGATGACGAACGAATGTCCATCCGGCTATTATATGGTGGCGTAGTTACGGGTGATCGCAGACAAGACGAACATAAGAGTTGGTACAAAGGTACCTTGAAGACCTAACGGAAGTATTTGCAAATAAGCCTGGGGACCTGGAAAGAACTCGCTCAATATAGATAAGTTTTGTGTACTACCATAAACACTGGAGAAGCCATCCTATAAGCCAACCGTTGCTGAGGCAAGAAGAAGAGGGCTCGCAAGTTTTAAGCGCTATGGACCAATGACACCGGCACTGAGTCCCCCGTCCCTCTCGTCCCCACTGTAGACGGACGTTCGGGGTGCGAGTAGGTATTGTTGGACATCTGCGGACCCAGTACAATATCAACACGGCCCACACTCCTCACCCTACAACATGCCGCCATTAGCAATGCCACTGAGGACACTTCTACCGACCTCTGAAACATTATTATTGTCACGGGCAGCCATCATAGCCGGTCTGGCGCCGTTGTTAAAGACCTCGCTGCCTCACGGTCGTCCACTCTTTTGCAGTAAGCCGTTACAGACGCGCTGACCTGAAGTCACAAGACCGACAGCCTGGACATACATGCGTCCACACAGCCGCAACTGCCCATGCGCCGCTTGAACGCGCAACTCCCTGCAACCAGCAAAACAAGCCACTAGGACACCACCCCTCGGCAAATGCAACTCACACCGATTGGAGTGCAGTGTCAGCACGGCCCTATAAGATGCCACTACTAGCAATGCCACTAAGGAAACTTCTACCGACCTGTGAAGCATTACTATCATTGTCTCTACTGTCAGTAATGTGGACTCATTCCCAAACTGTCACCAATGCGACCGCGGCCTCTCATCACGCATAGGCCTGGTTAGCAACTTGCAAATCTACCACACTCGGACTGGTCTGCCAGGGTCAGTGGCCCCAATATACTCCCGACACATCCGCATCAGCTGTCAACGCCTCTCAAGGACATTTCACCACCGCATGGACCCATTCGGCCATATGCGTCTTTATGAAGATCTGCCGTCAAACATCGCAAACCTTACCCCACGACTAAATCTCGTCCCGCCGGCCCATACACCACACACGAATCCTCCTCACACTGTCGGACACACGGATGGAACATGCACCGCTCATGCCACTGGAAAGTATTCCATTTAGTGCAACCTGGTGCCTGACCTAGCCGTGTGTGGTACAGGTAGACGAACTCTTGCATATTTGTCGGTCATTGTGCCCAATCCCAACGTCAGATGACTGACTGGCTCGGAGAGTGGATCGATGCATGGGCGAAGGAGGATATAGTGAGGTCGACATTGTGGAACTCATCCCCACGGCACGTCAGTTCATTTGAAACTATTGTCCGGATGACAAGACAGAGGTTCCCAAATCAGAGGTCAGGGAGGACGGATTCGGTTGGACAACCTTTACTGCCGAGGAAGTGTGTACACAAGGGCTCTGCAAGCAGTCGTCGCGAGCGGTCTCTCCTGGCAAGTTGCTTTTTTGTATGCGTCCGCCGTTGAGGGGCTTAGACCCCAGCGCGTGTGGGCGCCCTGCGCTCTGCCTCAGTGACGCCAGCCAATCAGAGAAGGGGCAGCGTTGATTGGCCTTTAGCGCTCGCGAGACCAGCGACAAGCCTCATGCGTCGCAGCAGTGAATTGACAGGGAGTGTGAGGCGGACAGGAGGGCGGCGTGACAGAGCAGCGGAGAACTAGAAGGCGCGGGCTGCCAGAAGGCGTGGCTTGGAAGGTTGCCAACTGGTGGGATAACTCGATCCTCGCGGTCACTGCCGTGTGTATGTGTAGACTGGCTGATTGGTGGGTCGAGAGTCGGACTCAATGGCTTCTTCTCAACATGGCCTCTATGTCACTTTCACGAATGTTGAATTCCAGTCACCGCCTTTTATGAAAACTTGGTACGTTGGGCGGGGGAGAAGTCACGTGTAGACGAGTTGTTTAGCTTTGCCACCCAATGTCTGTCTTGACAACGTCCCACCCCCGGAGCCTGGTGGATGAGGGAGAGAGAGAGAGAGAGAGCGCGCGCGTAGATGCTACCCAGATCTGCCTAACTATAAGCCAATGAACGTGCAAGTCGTGGGCACTGCGTCCACCCCCCTGGGACACACGGCTGACTTCTTCACTCGAGACGGTCGAACGGTCGCAAGATCAAAATTTCGCGAGGACTGACAACCACATGAGCCACAGGCTGTTTAAATCATGATCCTTCGCCCCTCAGTCGATCAACAAGCGCGATGCTGCCCCCTTCAAAACTAAGGCTGTCGGTGCAGAGTAATCAGTCACACGAGAGCCTACCAGTGAACACTGCTCCTAGTGGCGGTAGTGGTGAGCCGTGGTCAAAGTGCTCATTTATTATAACATCATATATCACGACAAGTGACGAAATCGCAGTAATTAGTGACCAAGTCATTATCGTACTAGCTGTGAGCATCTACGGTGAATGAAAAACTGGTAGCTTCGGTGGGTTCATGGTTGCACAGCAACCATATTCTCAAAAGACGGTATCTCATGTGCGTCCGCCACTTTTATTTATCAAATGCTGTCTCAGGTGCTGATTTTGAGCATAAATGGGAAACGGCAGACGAATGAAACTATTGTCTCAGCTATCGAGCCTCCTTTACAACTGCTTCGGCGGGCTCGTCATTTCGTCCGTATCGACAGACAGATCGCTCATTGACAGTTCACTCGACGGCAACGATCGGGTGAAGGATCCCAAAAACACACGACCAGTCAGAGATGCCTGTCTTACGCGAAAGGTGGTAATAGGGGTTTTACAGTCGGAGACTATGTATGCATAGAGAAATGGCAAAATAAGTATAGATAATGGGTAAATTCGTTTTTCGGGCGGAAAAGTTTTAATGCGTTGACATATAGCAACCGAAATTACGCATAACAATTAAAAAAAATAAAAACTAAGTGTCTACAACGATCACTTCTGAACTCTCTGAGCTGAGGCCATTGTAGATAATGCACCAGACCGTCTACAACAGACGACCCAACCTTGTACGATGAAACACCAGACCAAAACAATCATGTCGGATTAAAACCCACTTAAATAAGTATAGTAGGTATTTTTGTATGCCACGGGTGTCTGGGGGCCTTCACTCGATCCTTACCTACTCGACTTTGAATCTGTCCGTTTAGATGAAATTCCCTCCTCAAACCTGACTAAATGATAACATTCCCGTAAAAAATTTGGCCTAATTCTGCGTCAGCAGCAGCAACAACAACAGAAACAACTAAAAGAGGTGGAAGGACAAGAACAGGAATCTGCCCTTCTCACAGTCGGTCTTTTGAAGATAACAGCTCCCAGTTGGATTGGTTCCCCATTCTTCAGACTTGTGGTTGCTACGAGCGGCGTGTTGCGGTCAACTCGGCGGGAGGACAGCGGCCGAATCCCTCCTGCCAGCTCACTGCTTGTCAG
>CACRXP010000333.1:293210-312195 GCA_902702965.1 Spirometra erinaceieuropaei | reverse complement strand
AAGGCGGACATTCTGGGTGGTTACGTCAAACTGTGTGCTTATCGCGGCAGTTAAAGTAATGGGCAAACCTAGCCACTACAGTCTTCAAGCCCGAATTGAAAGGGAAGAAGCTGGGCGTCAGCTGCGAGAGTATAGTATTCTGTACAGAATAAAGGGAGAATGGGTTGGCAGTCAGGCGAGAGGCACGCGCGCGTCCAGTGACGCCGGAGCAGGCGTTCGAATGGCGTGGAGACAGGCGTCAGAGCGCCCTGAGTGACAGGACATGTCTACGCCAGCCTTGAAGTCAATTAGACGGTTTGGAGGACTGTGATCGGAAAAAAAGATAAATGGCCTCGTGATTTCATGGATTGGTCAGACACGATGAGGACGCCACGTGGAGCCTCACAACATCGAACGAACGGCTGTTGTTGGTATGTATACGCCAGCGGAAGGCGCATTGTTGCAGCAGACGTCCGGGACGAGGTCAGCATATACGCAGTCGGCAAGTGTGTGGCACGTATAGGCCCGCTTCGAACAGTTTGGTGACAGGCCCCGATAATTGATTTTCACCTACCTGACGTTTGCGTAGACTGAATTCCAGTTTCCCTCCAGCTGGACCTTTGCAATTTAAAGAGCACGAATGTAATAAATTCTGCTCGCTTCCCAGCTCTAAAACTTATGTCTATGCATATGAAAGTAATTCTTGGAGCAAACTAGTGAATGTCTTGACTTTGTTGGCCTCTTATTTCAGACCTCTATGAAATAGTGCGTAGACAATGAGTTACGAGGGCGTGTAAGCTAATTATCGGCGGACGGTGCGAGACTGAAGGTGACTGCATAGGGCCCTTACGCCGGTGCCAGATCAATAAATCGATTGACTGAGTTCTCATCCGAGACCCAGGCTTCAATCAATTCTCGGCCTGTTTTTTTCGGCGTGGGCCCCTATTTTGGTGGCTGAGAAGTTAAAGTCATGATCCATTTCGTAGGTTTGGGTGGCCACTTGTGATAAGTCGTCGCCTCGCGCACAGCCCGCTTATGTTCGTGTATGCGCAATCCGAGCATGCGCCCAGCCTGGCCTGTGTAGTAACGGGGACAGTTTTGGCACGGGATGAGATACACTGCTTCAGATTGCTTCTCAGGCTTTTCAGGACATGCTACAACATTTCCACAACCCACTCAACGCAGTCTACCCTGAGATAAAATACATAAGGGAAGAAGAACAGGAACAACAGACACCCTTCCTGGATGTGCTCATCAGACGAAACCTTCCCGGTGAACTTGAAACGACGGTTTACAGGAGAGCAATAAAAACCACACAGCTTCACAGTTTTCACATCAACCATCCGGTGACTCAAAAACGGAGCTGCGTGAAGACGTTCTTCAGACGGATCCAAACTCATTGCAGCAAACCATAGGAAAGTGCACGTAAGGTCCGTTATTTCCGCTACCAGTTTGTGCAAAATGGCTATCCGATGGCATTCATAAGTCGCTGCCTACGCGGTCGTCCCCAGAGAACCCAAACACCAACACCACCAACGATATGGCACTCTCTGCCATACATCAAGGACGTTCCAGAAGCAACCGAGCGCATTGCTTCGGAACTAGGTGTTGGAATTGCACACCGCCTCAACGCCACCATGCGCAGAAGGGCCATGAAAATTAAAGACCGGTTAAAGCTTGAGAAGCAATCTGAAGCAGTGTATCTCATCCCGTGCCAAAACTGTCCCCGTTACTACACAGGCCAGGCTGGGCGCATGCTCGGATTGCGCATACACGAACATAAGCGGGCTGTGCGCGAGGCGACGACTTATCACAAGTGGCCACCCAAACCTACGAAATGGATCATGACTTTAACTTCTCAGCCACCAAAATAGGGGCCCACGCCGAAAAAAACAGGCCGAGAATTGATTGAAGCCTGGGTCTCGGATGAGAACTCAGTCAATCGATTTATTGATCTGGCACCGGCGTAAGAGCCCTACGCAGTCACCTCCAGTCTCGCGCCGTCGGCCGATAATTAGCTTACACGCCCTATAGCTTTCGTTTGTCCTGCTGCTGCTGCTGCTGCTATTGCTACTGCTACTATTACTACTACTGTCTCTGACGCTGGACTCATACACGAGCTCGAGAACTCAAAACAATAAACAAAAGGTTCCGGTGCTCGACCACACTTTTTCATTTATAGACAATGATTTACGAGGGCTTAGGGGAAGGAGGCATCGAACTTCACGCTTTCGTTTTTCCGGATTACTTCACTGATGGCAGAGACGAAACCAATCATCTAGATCAAAACACGACGTCTTTTGACCTGACATCGCCTTGCTGCCGATTCCGCTGACTTGGATTACGGAACCAATCCTTAGTACCTCGAGAGAGAGAGGCTCCTTCTAGCTAAACTCCACGAAACTGTTTGCAATCTGCCGTTGAGCCTTTTAAGTTGGCAGCATGAAAGCAGGCAGAAGAAAATGGAATGTTCCACTCGTCAAATTAATGGGGAAGTTAATTTCATAGGATTTTATGGAAGTTATCTTCAAACGACATGCGTTAGGGATTCGGTTTCTTTACGTTGGCAGAACATTTGCTGCAAGTCAGATGAATTGTGAAATCTATACGATTTCACAAATGAAGGCCTGGCTAAGAAGGGGTTGGGGAAAAGACGGTCAGTTTCCTCGTCTGGACATTCTCGACAGACGGGTGCTCAGTAGCCGACTCGAAACATGGCTCTATGCAGAGGCCGTTACTACCGTAAACTCCCCTGGCTGCCATAGTGGTGACCGTAGCGGCTGAATCATTTTCGAAGTGGGTTAAAAAGGGATGAAAGTCCACAGTAGCAGCACAGATGAGCGAGTGCATGAACAGTTCATATACTAAGGTTGGTTCCTAATATGATTTCAACGGAGATCTTGATTAGCAGACCTATCCTATGTCTGAATCAAGTGATAACTGGACATGAACCTGTTTCCCTGGATGGTTGTGTCAGCTCGCTACTGATAAGCAGGTACACGTTAGTGTTGGGTTCTCACTAAAATGACAGTGAAATGCTACAACTGCCGTCCGGACTTTTAGCTAATACCTGCATTGTCACTATGACAATACATTTAGTGTTTTCGCACGTGCTTTATCGCCTACTGTTAAATTTTTGGGTTCGAACGCTTACTGACGCAATTTCGGACGGAATTTAGAAAGTCTTATCATAAAATCTTGCTCACATGAACGAACGATTGAAAAAATCTATAAATAAGGGGCTGGATCCGTTGGGTCCGCTAACAACCGATTTGGCCCCATTTCCACATTAGTGTGGTAGCAACATGACGCTCTAAAAATCCTTGCTTGGAGAGTTGCTTACTGACGGGAGAAATCAGTTCTCATGGGAATGGCTCCTTCCCAATATGGCCTTCATCGCATTCTCGCTGATTTGAGATCTGAACCATCCTCATTTCAGCCGGGTGAATGTGATCGATACGGAGCCGTGTGTGGCACACGTAGACGGGCTTTTTAGGCCTGTTAGACACTGCGCCCCCCACCCCCTTCCAGTCGCGTTTATACTTCCTCTTTGTCGGATCAAGGTGGATGGTGGCGGTGGGAGGGGGTGCGGCAGATGCTACGCAAGTCCGCTGTACCATAACATAGTTTACTTGCAAGTTACGGGTGCTTCATCGATTCTGTGGGCACGCTGCAAATGTCGTCGATTGTGAGGTCGAAACGCCCATGCCAGCGGTATCACCAACTGTCTAGGTTACCGTATAGTCTGCGTCGCATGGATACCCCGTTCTGCCAGTGAAACAGGGTCCGATTTCGATTCTCCTCGCAGCACCCTTGTATGATTGGTTAGACGGACTCTATCGCCGCTAAAAACTACACTGGAACTTTACTGGCGAACAGTTCTAACACATGGAAAGTGGCATGCTTACGCTCGTATCTGCTAATTTTATTCCAATTTCCTAGTCACTGTCCGGCATCTCGAGAAGAAACTTCAGGAAGTCTTCTTTTCCCGTGATGTCTCTGTTTTCGAAATCGAGTAAACTTCTTTTGGCCTTAGTCAACCGCATCTTAAGTATTACAAAAACGGCAAGCTTACGTCGAGTTCTCATAGAACATATTTGATACCCGTAATCAAACGGCAGCAGTCATCCAACTGCTATACTCATTGTTGCGCTTATTCTTTGGGCATATTTGAGTGAAAATGGTACAAAAAGACGATTTGTAAACAATGTCTTACCAACGCTGTCTTATTTACTCACTTTTTTGCGTGGACAGGTTTTATATGCTTCGAAAAATTGAGTTTTATAATTTAACTCGGATTTTTTGCGTTTATGGTATTTCGACTTTTCCTAAGGAACTTATCATTCCCGACCACATTGGTATTATTTCGAATATGCATTCTGTGTTTCCAGTTAACTGGGGGTCGTTTTTCATTGATTGATTTGATATTTTTCATTAATTTAGACATATTTTATAGATAATTTAGATAGATAATTTTTATTAAAGACCCGTCGGGGTCCCATCAAAGCAACTTAAAATAAATTTGCATGCGAGTTTTAGACGAGGTAGGCCGAATCTTTACAAAATGCAATTCCTAGTTTCTAAATTAGAAGTCCATTGAGAAACATGATGATTAAGGGGTGAAAAAAAACTCCTTAAAAAAAGTTAAAAATGATTGGATTAATTTTACAGGAGAAAAAAAAACCCCGCCATAAAAATAATAACAGAAAAAAGCGAGCTGGACTGGCCTGTAGGTGGCGGTATATAACGGAATGTTTTCGGTCATCGTCAGGGTAGCAATAAATGTCAGCCTTGATGGGTACGAATGAGGGTCAGACAGGAGTGGCTTGCAAATGGCATTGTATACGGGATTCACAATTGAGATCGTCTGGGCCTGATTGGTACGCCGCGTCAAAAAGGCCAGACGAGAGGAACCGAGATGCGATCGGCCACAGCACGCTCCGAGCTCAGCCGAGCAGTGAGGAAGGGAGGTACGACCGAACTACTAGTAGACGGCGAATACTGAGGGTTCCGCCGTGAGCGTCGACAGACCGCATGAGGTCGGAATGCGGGAGATGACATCAAAAACCGGGAAAATTGTCGCTATGAGTTATGCCAGACACTGTAGATGACACGACAGTCCGACCGTCGTTGCCGACGATGCCCACCGTGTGTTTCACATCAGGGGAGACGGAGGGACGGTGAACTACATGTGAATTAGTTTGAGGTGGTGGTAGTAGTAGACTTGCGATGCATATATCACACTCTCTCCTCTCTCACACCCACGGTCCCGGTGTCAGGACAGAGCCAGGAAAACCGCCGGAGATATCCGGTGCAGTCAGTGACAAAATCAACCAGCCCGTCTACGCGTGCCACACACGCCCGGTCCGCGCACAAGGGACCAGGTTTTTAGGTGGACAGGGGGAGATTCGAACCCCAACGGAGTTGCAGTGCCATAGAGGTCACATTAAGAAGGAGCTGTTACAGCCTGACTATCCGTCCTGCGGGGAGAGGATTGAGCTATCCCGTCAGTTCGCAGCCTACCAAGCCACGGTTTTCAGCTCACCGTGATAGATTCAACCGCATCGGATTGTTTATAGTGAAGAATGTGGGTTGAGTGCCGTGTAGTAGTTTGAAAAGCAAGTAAAATTAATATTATTGTAGGGTAAGGAGGGAATACGCAACAGTTCGGTGGTCACAGACTGTTGATGAGCATTTCCCTGACCATGGAAACCTTCTCAGTCGTGGTCGAGACGGAGGGAGCATTGGGCATCTGGCCTCTACCCGCCCACGCCCCCGGCCGCGATCAGGGAGATGTCTCGGAACTCACGCAAGAGAGGGTGCCAAAGAGGTCACAGTAAGAGGGAGCCATTGCAGTCTGATCATCAGTCCTGCCTGAAACTGAATTATTTACACATTTGATAATCTTTCAAGTCACTACTGTTAGGACGTCATTAATGGTTTAACGCCCATGTGGTTACTTGTAGTGAGGAAATAAGCGTAGGGTCTGAATCAGGTCGACCTTGCTGTCTTTAACCTCGTCCATACACTGGCTCCTTATCTGAGTCAACTCGGTTGGGAACTAGAGTAGGCATGGCGGTTGAGGTTAAGTCTCTTTCCACGCGGCGACTAACTGACCGAGGCAGCAAATGATCTGCACTTCAGCAGCTCATCAAGCCAGGAGTAATAGATGCATGAGTCAATAAGGCACAGCATCGCCTCCTTAACAAAACACCCGCGTGCGGCTTTCCAGGCTGGGTTGTCTCCTAGCTTATTGATTACTTTACTTCCCGCACTCAATTTGCCCATTCTGCCAGGCGAAAATAGGCGGTTCATCCCAATGACTGCGGAGTTCTTCAACGTTCCATCTTATCCCCTCACTGCTTCTCCCTCCACGCTGGTGACCTGAGATCGCCAGACGACTGTCTGTCTACTGAGTGTGCGGACGATATGGTTGCTGGTCGTCTTCTCAAAACCAAACTCATCTCCAGTTTCCGAGGAATGGCCTTGACCATGTCTTAGAATGTTCGTTGGAAAATGTTCTCTTACTGAATAAGCAGAGATCCATGCACTGTGTTCTCCAATCGCGACCATCTCATAGTTCTGAATTCTTAGACATCCTTCCCGACAAGTTATCATCTTCCCGGAACCCTGGTGTTACTCTAACGTCAAATCTTTCATTTCCCCCTCATATCCAGACCCCTTTCACTAAAGTTCGTAAACTCGTTTACGTTTTTAGCACGCACTTCAACCCTTAATCTGGAGATCCGTAGATGCGTGTACTCTCCCTCTTATTTTTATTGTTCTCCTGTTATTTTTCCTGCTTTAATTAAAAAAGATATGTTAAAGTTAAAACGAGCTCTCCGAAGGCTCTCTTCTTCTGTCGGCGTTTCTTATGTCTTTTTGATCCATATCATCATACAACGCCATCTCAAAACGGTCAAGCAATTTGCTGGTCGAATTCTGAATGACTTTGTCCATTCCGTACATGCTGAACTAATTTCTGCAAAGTCCTCTCGCCCCATGGACTCCAGCTTCCGACTTATCCCTTGCCGCACATCTGCACATCGGTATTCTGTACTACCATCGCTGGCGC
The DNA here is from genome assembly GCA_902702965.1 of Spirometra erinaceieuropaei. Lineage (NCBI taxonomy): Eukaryota > Metazoa > Platyhelminthes > Cestoda > Diphyllobothriidea > Diphyllobothriidae > Spirometra > Spirometra erinaceieuropaei. Next base: position 305,141 of record CACRXP010000333.1, on the reverse strand, counting down.
GCCATCTTACGTGTGAAGAGACAGCAATACAGAGCCGGAGAATTCAGGTAATGCCTTACCGTGTCCTTAGCCCTCTTGAGTGGGCTGTTTCCTTCGGGCAACCGAGTGACGAGTTATGGTGAACGTTACCCAAGGCAATTGTAGAATCTTGACTTACGAACTTCCTTTCACACCGGACCTCCTGTATGCGCCAGACACGTCAAACCTTGCATGCACTGCATATCCCAAAATCGCACTTGGTGACTTGGCTCAGCCGGGATCGACGTCGTTTGGATGATTGGTGTCCGTCGACTGGCTCTCAAGTGAGTACCGCTCCCTGAAGCCACCTGATGACATCAGTCAGGACATCTCCTAGGGCCACTTGCGTGTCCTATCTCAATAACTCTGTTTCCTCTCATCTCTGTCTCAATCGGTATTGATTTTCAGAGGCCGTAACTCCGTGAATCCTATTCAGCAGAATTATCACGGCTGCTTTTTCCGACGGTTCTCCTCAGACAGGCACTAACTGGCAAGTGTAGCACCGTATAAGATTTAAAAGTCGCTATCACGAATCGTAGCAAAGCTATCCTACTGGGCACCATTTCGAGAACAAAGTATATTGTAAAAAAATATTTTAGAGGATTGAAATACACTAAAGCCTTCCCAAAGAACAAGCAGTAGAGCTCCATAGTTCTTGTGATGAACCGAGGTAAGATGTTTGCATTTAAGCATTCGTAAATCCCTCTGTTATATTCATCGATGATGAAGACTGTCAAGTCTCATGACATCCGTGAAGTGTCCATGAACTGTGACCGGACAGCAAGACATTCATGGACAGTTCGCTACTACTGGTGTTCTCAGTAGTCCAGACCAGGCGTTCTTCAAATGCCACGGCTGTCGAACCTCCCGCATTATGACAGCCCTTATCAGTTTTCGTCGTCCTCCTTTAAACTCTTTGCAATAGTTCATGCAAAATTTAAGCTATGGGTGCCAAGTTCGAAACTCGTAATCCAGTTAGGAACAAATGAAGTTCCTTAAAATTTCTCAAATATCCACGCAGGCTCTTTCAGTGGCAAAAAAGCACCAGTCACCCTTTTGGCCGTCCTGACACATCGAGAGGGGGGCCCAAGAGATGACAAAATGACGATTTTGAGGTTTTTTGCTTCTCTTACATTCGACAGGCGTCATCTGTCATGAAAGTATGGACGAGACTCGTCCTTTGCGTTTGCGTCTATGATGTTTGGCCGCAGTGTGACACACTTCTTGAAGTCAGACTTTAGCAACCGTTTACCAGACCATTCACATGAGCGGTTTGGTCGTCATCTGCTTACACGACTCCCCTGCTGCCCAAGTCATTTGTGCCGTGATTGACGTTAATCAAAAAATTAATGACCTGAGCATAGAGGCCTACGGTACTCCACTCAACTGACATTGGCATTGGTCCCGCACTGCCAAGGCACACAAACTACGATCAGCCGATAAAAAAGTCGCCTGTCCAGTTTAATGAATTCTCGTTTATCCCAGATTATCGGATCTTACAGAGTAACCGACGGTTTTCATGGGGTTGATGTAAACGAAATCGGCGTATGCGCCTTCATCTAACGAGTGGGACCACGGCTTCAGTTAATGGAGCATGTTGGTTAGACAAGAGTGTTTCCGCCATGTTAAGCGCTCTCAAAGAAGTAATTTTTCTCTGAAGAAATTTACAGAAGCGTTCTTGGGGATAATTTCCACAACTTTGCAACAAATGTATATTAGCGTGGCCTCTGGCAGCTGTTAGCACTTGCTCTAGATCTACACTTACAACTGGAGGGAGAGTACCCCGATCTAAATACGCCTGGACAATATGTTAAAATGGTCTGGAGTTTTCGCATGAAAGCTCATTCAAAACATTTTTAGGTATTTGGGCCGGATCCGCAGAATAAGATCCGTTAGCCGTGACACGTTCCTACCTGGCATTCTCCTCAGCGAGACCACTGCTTTCCATGACTACATCATTACTCCCAATGAGAAAGTCGGCTTAATTAAAATTTTTTGCATCAGTAGAAAGAGATACAAAAATACAGCTTGAATGTTCTGCCTTATCGTAGTTATCGGAACCGTTCTCATTGCCTTCTCCTTTCGTCGCTGCAGTTGCCTCTTTATTCTTTAACATGCTGTTCATGTGGCTAAAGGTATTATTGGCGTGTCTACGACCTGTTCTATAATTCGTGTTTCATCCTCCTTCTGCAATCTGTGGACATTTCAGTCCATCGGCTTCCACCTTTAGCAAAACTCTTCGTAATGCAAAGACTGTCTTGTTGATAGGCAACTTGTCTTATGGGTGGCCTATTTGTTAATCTTTCTTTTCTATCTCGTGTTAACCAGGCAGGGTGACTTTCTTCTAAACTTTTTTGGCGTAGAGTTAGAATACACAACGTCGACCATAACCCCTCTGAGAATGTACCAAACGACATCCAGTCTTCAGATAAGAATAACCTACCAGTTTAGTACCGGTAATTCAGCTCTCGTGGCAGCGAAAATGCGTTTTCAGAAGTTCGGTCTAACTTCAATTGTCCCCATGCCCATACATTTACCTCATCCAGCTTTTGGAGCAAATCCAGTTTATTTGTATAAGGAAAGCAGTGTTCAGCAGATCTATTTTCGTGCTATATTTGGGTCGAGTTTGCAGGGTAGTTCGTGAGGCTTGTGGATTACAGTGTTCGAATGTGAGTCTACTGCTGTTTGATCGAGCTGCACGTCGATGTGTTAACCTTTATTTTGCTGGAGTACTCGGCAGATAACAAAATTCTTTTTTATAATCTAGTTGTCCGCGATGCTCAGTGTTATTGGCTGTTTCCAGAAAAAAATAGCCTCCGAACATGTGTTATTTCTCCATCCGATATTCTTATATTCTTCTTGCATTTAGGAGTTCCGTTGTGGGCTCTTTTTACTTCCCCTGCTCTATTGGCGAAAGATTCGGCTGGGAAATGCTGGGTTGGCGTTCTAGAGTGTGAGTTTGCTGTTGGGCGGTCGCAGCGCTTGTTGCGCATTTTTGAAAACAAACTTTACCGGTGCTGGTTAATTCGATTCATTCTTTATGTCTTTAGCATGGCCTATCCCGAAAGGTTATAAGTCGGTAATATTTTTGTTTTTACCTAAAATAAATAAATAATTTCTATTAAAGACCCGTCGGGGTCCCATCAAAGCAAGAAAAATAAATTTACATAAGGATTTTAGACGAGATAGGCAAAATCTGTACAAAATGCAATTCATGGTTTCTGAATTTGTAGTCCTTTAAGAAAAATGATGAGCGTGCGGTACAAAAAACCCCCTTAAGAATTTAAAAATGATTGGATTAATTTTACAGGAGAAAAACCCTCGCTCATAATAACACAAAAATGCGGGCAGAACCGCCCTGCAAGTGGCGGTATATAGCGGATTATAATTGGACATCGTCAGGGAAGAAATAAAGGTCAGCATTGAAGGGTACGTATGCGGTTCGGACAGGACTGGTCGGCATATGGTATTGTATACGGGATTCAGAACGGACATCGTCAGGGTAGAACTGATACGCCGAATGAGACTATTCGCGTCCAAGAGGCCAGACGAGAGGAACCCAGACACGATCAGCCACAGTACGCATTGAGCACAGCCGAGGAGTGGGGAAGGGAGGTACGACCAAACTACTAGTAGACGGCGAATACTGAGGGTTCCTCATCAGCGTCGACAGACCGCATGAGGTCGAAATGCGGGAGATGACATCAAAAACCGCGGAAATCGTCGCTATGGGGGAGAAGTGATAGCAGTGAATTTAGAAACCAATTCAAAATTGGAGTTTCTAATGATATAATTAAGAGTTACCAATTAATCTACCACTATATCCCAGGAAGACCCTTCTCAATTACAAGAAGTTGAGTGTTCGGGAATGAGACCGTTATAAGTGCCTTTATATTTTCCGGTGTAATGTGTTTGCGTAATTTCGTTTTGAATACGAGTATCTGAAGCGATGACCTAATTTCTGGCGGAAGATCCTTCCGCAGGAAGGCATATATGGAATCAAAAAAGAGCGAGCACTTAGATGTAGGGCAAAGAGGCGATGAAATTACGATGGAGGAATTGCGCATGGCATAAGACCGATCTCTCGGAATGAGAGTGCCAGTGAGCGGGAGATTGGAGCTAAGGTTAATGCGAAAAAGGAAGCACAGGCCAACTTCGTGTCTTCTAACCCGCAAAAACTGAATGTTCGCCAGTTGCATTCAGAAAAGCTCCCACAAATTTTGGGTGCTGAAAACTCTGATCGACTGTACCGTAGCGATGGCGTTTGTGGTCTCTGAACACTATGGCCGGTCTCACCAGCTGTTCCTCAACGCCTCTTCTTTGGCTATCCCCAACTTCATGAAAGGAATTTGACGTCCAATAATCTCCGATACCATGCAACCTCCCCCCTTCTTGACGGTCGATATTCTACCACCGCCGGCAGTTTTTTCTCCTGAGCCCCCCAAACCATAAAAACCACCATCAACTATATTTTTATCCATTTAGCTCAGGAGTTTTTTTCACTGCTGGTCGGATTTATGTTTAATCGCTTCCCTTGACAATGCCTGTAAACTGGCATTAAATAAAAATTTATTTATTTATAAATACCGGGTGCGAAATGGGAAAACAGTCTCCGTGTGAAAACCCTCTGAACATTTTCCGTCTTATAACGGTCACAGGCGTTCATTAAACCAAAGAAAGAACAGCAATATTCAAGGATTGGAAGAGCAAACGTTTGGTAATATTTTATTTTCATTTTCTGGAGGAAAATTTTATGCGATATGAATTTACATATCTGCGCGGCTTTGGCAGAGTTTCTATCTGCATGAGGCGATAAAGCAAATTTATATGTATAACTTAAACCTAGGTCCTTTATGTTGAGGCATTCTGAGAGTGGGTTGTTCTGAAAAATTATGGCACTAGGAAGTTTGGCAGGACCAAAACACATGAAACTACACATGGATGATGAAAACTCCATCTGCCGTGCTGAACTTCATCTACCTAAGCGTGGTAAATCGGCATTAATTTTTTCAACAAAAACGTTTGTGATGTCCTTAGAATATGAGTAAACACACTTGAGGCCATCGGCATAAGAAAAAATTTGCGAATTTCCGAGTTCAGTCGAAATGTCATTGATGTACAGAAGGAAGAGTTGCGGACCCAGAACCGTGCCTTGAAGTACGCCACTCGTGGAACGGTGCTGGAATAATGAAAACTCTTGCTGTACTCTGTAATTTGGGATGTCCGAAATAGACACACGCATACGCTTTATGACGATACACTTACTTCAATCTTTCATAAGATTCTGTCATTTTTTTACACACAGGTACTACATTTCCACAGGTTTGCTGTCGTCACTAGTCGGTTCAGAAAGAGAAAGTTGTCATAGCCTGGTCCCACACTTAGCGAGTTTTCGTGATAATTTAGTGCTCACCTCAGCGGTGTAGCGTTTGGTTTCATTCTTCTTGGATCCGGCTTCCTCATACGGCAACTCTGATCCACTTTGCTTTTTGGATAACCCGGGGCGTTTTTTCGTTCTCTGAGATCCTGCCCAGTCATCATTTTCTCTCAGGAGGGACTGGTTCTAGGTTATGCTGGGCTCCGTAGACGTACCGTCTCTGCCTCACCATGTCCGAAAATTTCCAAAGGAGTATGAAGCAAGTCTTTTATGTTCGCCAGTTGACACCACATGGACAGTAAAATTTCATCTCCATCTGACAACTGAGACAAAACAAGCAATAAAATCCATACGATATTTTCAATTGTTCTCTAAGATTTCTCAGATACTTACAAGCCATAATTCGCGCAGACCCCTAGAATTACGTAGAGATTTGCATATATGACTGTCAGGTGGACGTGTTTTTGAACTTTTGACATAAAACTGCCCCTATTTCTCTGGATAAACCTATCCCTGTGCCGAGATGTGGGTAGAATATACGTATTTCAACACTGTTTATGTACCGTATCCGTCAGGCACGGAAGGAGTATGAATCCAAAATTATACGACAGGCTGAACAGAAACCTAAGATTTTATTTCACTATCTGAACAGTAGACTGAAAAATAAGGACGTGGTCGCGGTGCTGAAGTATGGTAATGGTGTAGAGATCACTGAAAACAGCGAGAAAGCCGAACACTTAGGACAGTATTTTGCCTCGGTTTTTACTAGAGAAACAGAGTTTCGCAGTCGCAGTGCCAGCAATGCTGTTGCTACCGCTGGTCCCGTACTCAGTTTATTCAGTTTATTTGGTAAGGATAATAGGCAAAGCCTTTGAAAACCCTATTAATTACATGTCAGCTCGTTAGAAATAACTGTACACGAACAAAAAATATTCACTATAAAAACAGTACTTGGTTCATTTGAGTAGCATTGTCTCAGAGGAAATATTTGTGGGGACCAGGGGTATTAGTTCAGATTCAGACCGTCGAGGGAAAACAGGGGACACAAATAATCATCCAAGCGTTTCTTGAAGAGTTGCAGGGATGTAGCCTCCACGACTGACTGAGGGAGATCGTTCCATTTCTCCACTACCCTCTGCGTGAAAAACTCAGAACGAAGATTCAGCCTGGACATTGTTGTCCGTAACTTCATCGAGTGACCACGAAGATTGGGTGAAAGATGCCACTGAAACATGTCCTCAAATTTATGTCCATACTCAAGGCCATGTATTATCTTGTAGACGAGGATAAGATCACCTCTTTGCTGCCTGTAACACAGAGGGAATAAATTAAGGCAATTCAGTCTGTCTGTGTAGGAATGGCTTTTCAGACCGTTTACCAGCTTTGTTGCACGCCGTTGTACCCGTTCGAGGCATTCTTGGTCCTTTACCAGCCATGGCCGCCATGCTTGTATGCCATATTCTAAGTGAGGCCGAACAAATGTGCCGTAAACTCTCCCAAAAAGGTCTTCGTCAAAACTTACGAAAGCCCTTTTTATTGCATGCAGCACCCCCATGGCGTTTCTTGCAGCCTTGTGGCACTGCAGTGTTGGTTTCAGGTTGTTCTGAATCCAAACCCCGAGATCCTTCTGTGAAGATTCTGCGGGGAGCCTTATATCTTTCAGGTGATAAGTCCTCAGACTCTCATTTGAATGAGAGTTAGTTGGACGCAGATGAAGGACGGCACACTTCTCCACATTGAAATCTAGAAGCCATTTCTTCGACCACGCTTGCAGTCGGTGCAGATTATCTTGAAGGGATCTCTGATCATTCGGACCCTTAATGACTTGCCAGAGCTTAACGTCGTCTGCAAACATTATTTTGCCGCAGTCGAGTTCCTGAAGGCTGTCGTTAACGTAAAGGATGAAGAGCAATGGTCCCAGAACTGAGCCTTGCGGCACACCACTGGTCACATTCACCCATTCTGACATATCATCCCCGATACAGACACGTTGTTTCCGACCAACCAGAAACGCCCTAATCCAGTTCAGAAGATCTCCCCGGATGCCGATGTCGCTCAATTTGTGAAGAAGACGTTGGTGTGGGACAGAGTCAAAAGCTTTGCGGAAATCGATGTACACGACATCGACCTCAAAACCCTCTTCTAGAGCCCTGTTCCAGATCTCCAGACAAGCTAGCAGATTTGAGAGGCAGGAACGTCCTCTTCGGAAGCCATGTTGAAAATCCTGTAAGATGTTATTTTCTTCACAAAATTGCTGTATAGCGTTCTTTACTATAGCTTCCATCGTTTTGCAAGGGAGGCAAGTTAAGCTAATAGGTCGAAAGCTGCTTGCTGTCATCCTGCTACCTCCCTTATGCAATGGAACGAGGTTAGCTGTCTTCCACTTTGAGAGCAGCCTTCCTGTTCTCATTGACAGCTCAAAGACAGTCGAAAGAGGCTTTGACAGCTCCGTTGATAGCTCCTTAAGTATCAGCCCGGGAATTCCGTCGGGGCCAGGAGACTTATCAGGTTTTATTTGACTGAGGACGCGTCTGACTTCTTCCACGGAAAAGGCGACGGTTTTAATGACGGCAATATTTTGGCGTATTTGAAGCTCCCGGCTGTCTCGGTCCATTTCAAACTGCTGATTGTCTTCTAGGGACTCCTCCGTAAAAATCGATTGAAAAAACTGAGACAGTAATCGCACTTTCTATGGCCCTTCAACTAATAATTTTCCGAGGCTATCCTTTAGACACGCAATTTCGTCCCTATGTTTCCTCCTACTGCGGATGTACCCGTAAAACTTCTTGGGACATGTAATGGATTCTGCTATCAGTCGACGCTCGAAAGACTTCTAGCAACCCGTATTTCTTTGCGGCATTTATTGCGCTGATCCTTATATTCGGCGAGTGACCTTGGATCTCGAAGATGCAAATACTTTTTCCAGAGTCTCTGTTTCTTCTTCATGGTCTTTTTTGTCGTCGGATTGACCCACGGCGGTCGCATACATGGTCTTGTCATTTTTATTGGACAATGGGAATCAATCAGACGCTCTATAATCCCGCGAAAGTATTGCCAAAATTCGTCTGAATCTTCTGTGTTGACCAACCAGGTTTCCTCCAAAAGAGTGCGTCTCATTGCGTTAAAGTCACCCTTCCAAATATTTCTGCGCGTCTTGATTTTTGGTTGTTGATTGGATAGGAGAGAGCACACGCAGGTAAAAGCAATATGATCGCTTAAACCGAGTGGAGGTTGTGGATTCACTTCCTTTATGAGTCCTTCTTCTTTACTGAAAACGAGATCTAAACAGTTAGATCGTTGTCCTTCTCTCATTCTTGTTCCGAATTTTATGTGCTGAATGAGGTATTCATTCAGGGAGAGTTGTAGTAGCTTGTGGTCAAATGACGTGGACGGGGCGTTTGTTAGGGGAATGTTCCAGTCTATTCCTGGAGCGTTGAAGTCACCCAGAAGCAGTAAGTTCTCCTGCTTACATATCAACTTCAGTACACTAAGTAATTCCATATCGGCGATTTCATTCGAGCTGGGAGGCCTATAGACAACACACAGGTTCAGTGTCGGTAATTGTTTGATGCATATCTTGTATGAAATTATTTCAAAATTTCGGGGCGCACCATCGGATATTTCTCGTTGACAGCACGCAATTTCATTTGACACATAAATAGCTGTGCCTCCTCCTCTACGGTGAAATCTGTCACAACGGAACAGTTGGTAGCCTTCAATGCTGACTTCGCTACTACTAATTTCCTCAGTCAACCATGTCTCTGTTAGGACAATTATGTGTGGCTTCTGTTCAGAAACTAGTAATCTGAGTTCATCTAGCTTGTTGAGAAGACTCTGACAATTAGTGTAGTAGATTTCTAGACAGCGGCCACTGGTTCGAGCAGCCTCAGGAGTAGGTACTTGACGCTATACTGTTCCCGACAGCTGTCGTGGAAAGGGAGCTGAAAAATCTCAAGGAAGCAAAGTCCTCGGGTCCGGAAAATATACCGGCCAAATTCTTGAAGGAACTGGCGAATGAACTTTCCAAACCACTGGCGCACATCTTCCGCTCGTCATTCGAATTAGGGAGGTTGCCATCGGAATGGAAGACAGCAAATATCTTTCCGATATACAAGGGCGGGGCTCGCACTAATGCTAACAATTACCGGCCTGTTAGTCTAACCTGCATCTGCTGCAAAATAATGGAGGCCATAGTTAAGAAAGCAACAATGGACTTCCTGGAACAGGACAATTTACTCTCAGACCTGCAGCACGGCTTCAGACAGAACCGCTCGTGCGTTTCCAGTTTATTGCTCTCGACAGAGCAATGAACTCGCGCACTGGGCGAGGATGGGAGGGTTGATGTCATATACACAGACTTTAAGAAGGCGTTCGACAGCGTCCCACACAAACGCCTAATCTACAAACTTTCTGAAATTGGGATAAGAGGAACGCTGCTGACATGGATAACAGATTTTCTTACCGGGAGATCGCAAACCGTGTGCATTGAGGCCTCAAGGTCAACTCCTACTCCCGTTCTAAGTGGTGTACCCCAGGGCTCCGTCTTAGGGCCGTTGCTATTCCTGGTTTACATTAACGACTGCGTCGACGACCTGGGATGCAGCGCCATCATGTTTGCTGACGATGTTAAGCTGTGGAGACCCATCAGATCTGATGCAGACAGGTACGCGCTTCAAGACAGTCTCAACCGCCTAAACAGTTGGTCAGCTCGCTGGCTCCTCAATTTTAATGTGGACAAATGTGTGGTCCTGAGACTCCGCACCAGACGGACCAGTAAGGAGGACGATTCCTTTCAATACGTCCTTGGTGGTCAGCCCCTTTCAAATGTTGTGGAACAGAAAGACTTGGGAGTCCTAATGACCTCCTCGCTGAAACCATCTTCACAGTGTCAAAGGGCAGCCAAAAGTGCGATTAGGATGTTATTTGCGCTGAGGCGAGGATTTGTGCAGATCGACAAGGAGCTGTTCGGAAAAACCTATGGGGCATTCGTCCAGTCTCACTTAGAGTATGCAGTCCAGGCCTGGCGACCGTGGTTAAAGAAAGATTATCAACGACTGGAAAGAGTACAGGCGATGGCTACGAAGATGGTTAAGAATCTTAATCATTTGCCTTACGAAACCAGGCTTACCGAACTAAATCTGTTTCCTCTAAATTACAGGCAACTGCGCGGCGATCTCATTCAAACCTACAGGATTGTCAGAAGCAGTGAGTGTGCCCTAGACTTTGATGAATTTTTTGAATTGGCCCGGACTGACTGTCTGCGTGGTCATCCCTTTAAACTGCAAAGGAATCGGGCTCATTCGGACGTCCGACGGAACGCCTTCTCTTACAGGATCATCGGGGCATGGTATGGACTCCCTGATGCCGTCGTTCTTTCCGAAAGTGTCAAATCCTTTAAGTGCAGACTAGACGCTCACTTGTTGAGAACCTACTGTACATACAATAATGATTGTTTTATCGGTGGCGGTTTGCGCCTAGCTCACACTTACCGCTAACTTCTTAACTTTTCGCATTTGCTGATGGAATTGATGACTTTATTTCTGTTTATCGATATGAATAGGGAGCTCAAGGGCGAAAGCCGCATTCCCCTAATAAACTGACTTAAACTGACTTACTGTCAGTTACCTAAGCTTCCAAGAAAACCTCAAAATATCCTCCTATATTGCCGTCGAACGTTGGCATAATTGGATTGACGTTTTTGTTTAGCCAAAAACTAATTTGATTGTTTCTTAATTTTATTTGTGTTCCTTGATGTTTTTCTTTTTAGCCTTGTTTTCGAGCAAACGGTTTGTTTACTCTCAAGCTGGCTCTGAGTTTTTTTACATAGTCTTGCATCCTGCTGTGTTTTGGTGTGTACTTCACCTAGTCTTTTCATTATTTGCTCAGAGTTAATGTATCCACCGGAAATGCATGCAGTTGCGCTTTACTCCACTAGCTACTACCTACCTAATTACACTGTTTCCTCATACTTGTTTCTTTACTAGAGTCTATTTCTACCAAACACTGCACTACGTATCGCAAATTAAAACACCTATCTAATGCTTAAAGAGAGGTACTTTATCATTCAGAAATGCATGATCGGAGAACGAAAGGCGAAATTGCAGACGTTAGCCAGCTTTCACTTTTCTGAGTAGTACTTTCAAAATATGGCTCGCGTCAATTTTCAGTGTTTGCCATGCGTCAAGTCGACCCATTGATACTATTCTTACCGGCTTGTCGGGCTATTCAAAGTTGCGAGGCCAGAGTACTAGCAAGCATGCCTTGCTTACTTACTGCCTGATCTAGGCATGGTACATTCTAACAGCCTTGGCAACAAGGCATTTCGTCTTAGCTTACGTCACCGAATTTACACTACCTTAGCAAACTTGAGAACTTTATTATAATTCGCTGTAAATTGCGTGGGAGGAAGAGTTTCTCTTGTTCGGAGATGATGTCCGCAGAGGATAGAGAAACACTATACTCCCTGCTCATAAAGTATTTTCCCATCGTTCTTTTTATGCTATTAAAAGTCAATTAGTATATGACGGCTATGGAGT